>JABFPJ010002557.1:0-19115 GCA_022817425.1 Gryon sp. ZL-2020
AGCGGGCGGTAAAGTGGAACTTACCGCCCGAGGGCGGTAAAATCCTCGAGGGCGTAGCCCGAGAGCATTTTTACCGCCCTAGGGCATGGTTAGTTCCACTTTTGTCCGCTCCCAAGGTGCATAAAATATTTTAAATGAGGTTTACTGTATTTTTTTGACAAATAATTTTAATATATGATTTTTACATTTTCTCTCTCTTCGTATACAAAAAATCATTAATACATTGAAATAATATATTAAATAACGTTATATAAATCAAACTGTGAGAAAATGACGTTCTGGTTTTAAAATGTGATTTCAATATACACAAAACTATAGTTTTGTGTAATTTCAACTTAAGAAATCTGTAACGTCGGTAATGTTAACCAAAAATGTCGATAATGTAGGAATTTGTGTAGTATTTATATACTTTTTCTAGTTAATTGTGGTTAACGACAAATGTTCCCAGATTTTACTGACGCTAAGAGGAACTCTCTGTTATGATTTTTATATATATACAACAATGCAAAGATGCAGAATAATATTTTGTCCAGTTTTGGTTATACATCGTAATATAGTTTGGTTAATTTTTTTGTGACATGTTAATATCAGCGTAAATGTTGAAGACATTAATAAAAGCCAATTTTATCTCCTTTACCTGAGTCGTGAGAATCACCGAGATATAACATTTCCGACACATTGTTTTGCCGCTCTGAAATGTACTCATTTTTACCTCCAGCAGTAAGTGAGGAAACAAAGTGTACATCTCGTGAAATTTCCATAACATTTTAGTTTAACTTTATGAACATGAATGGAATCTGATCGAGTATTTGTCGGATTCTTATAAACGTTTAAGGAATAATTTGCTGCTTTTTTAAGTTTCAATATTTCATTAGAAAAATACGTAACCTTAAACAAAAGGTAAGTGGATTCTGTTAAACTAATTTAATTAGTTTTGTTTTTCTTATATTGATTACGAACTCAATTTTCTATTTTTAATTTTAGTGACTCATTTTCAAGTCCATAACTTAGACATGTATTTACTTGTCAATGAATATTTCTTGTATTTTGATGGTCGATTAATTTGCAAAAATATTTGCCTTTAAAATGTATATTTATTCGTAGAAAGTGAATTTATAAAGTCTTCTTTCGGCATTTTTAGGTGGTTTTGCAAGTGTAATCAACATGATCACTCTTAGGGCAAAGTTAAAAAAAGATACGAGCGAAACTGATTCTAAAGACTTTAATAAACGTATTTCAATTAGAGATAAACTTCTTATAAAAGAGGTAACAGTTTATACTTTTCTTACTTTTTGTATTTGACAACAAACTTACCGAATGTAAGAATAGCTTATTTTGTCATCAATTTATTATCTTTATGTTTTTGTTAAAATTCACGATTTAATGCTAATTACTTATTGTATTTAATTTTAATACAGGTACAAGAAATGGAACAAAATCTTCCATCAACGTGTCAAGTAAAATTCGCTGATCCACATAGACTCCATGAATTTAATCTTTTAATTGTCCCTGAAGAAGGATACTGGGCAGGTGGTAAATTTAATTTTCAAATTGAAATACCTGAAGAATATAATATGATAGTAAGTAATATTTAAAAACATTTCTTTAAATAAAATTAATGTATAAGGCTTAATTAATATAAAGCGGTGTAGTTATTTATATTTTCAAATATAATTTTGTATAACTACTTATAATACATAAATTATCTATTTTTCAGCCTCCAAAAGTAAAATGTATAACTAAATTGTGGCATCCAAATATTAGTGAAGATGGAGATGTATGTCTCTCTATTTTACGTCAAAGTAGTATTGATGGCATGGGTTGGGCTCCCACTCGTAAACTTAAGGATGTCGTATGGGGAATTAATTCTTTATTTACGGTAATTTATTAATGATTATCTATTTTGTATTAATAATAAAAGCAAACTTAATAAACAGAAACGATTATTAAATAAACAAAAATTCTTTACAGGATTTACTAAATTTTGATGATCCACTGAATAAAGAGGCGGCTGAACTATTTACGAAAGACAGAGAATCTTTTAGAATTAAGGTAAAGGATTACTTAACGCAATATGCCAAAAGATGATCTACCCAACTGTAAAAATTAAATTGTACAAGAATTTAGAATTTTTTTATTTTCATTTTTTTTATTTTTTATTTTTATTTATATATAATACATGTATGTCTTCATATATGTCAAAAAGTGACATTTGTAAATGATCAAGTACATTGTTCCTTTCATGCATGTAAATTTCATTACGAAAAGTTGAAGGTTCATTCACAATTTTATACACAGAAGTACATTTTATATACGAATCTTACATTAGGATTTACGTAACCGCTAACATTGTTAGAAATAATTAAAAACAAAAATATTTGTAAATAAAAGGTATTTAATAATAAGTTTGTTATTTTTATATATTATAAGAATTTACCCTTTTTAGAGCATTTAGAGCAATAATTATATTAAGAAAAATGGACATAAAGGGTTATGCTTTATGTGCGAAAATGTCAATTAAATTTGAGATAATAAGAAAAATTACTGATGACAAGATTCAACTTTCTCTTCGAGTTCAGATTAGCGAATATGCATGTTTAAGGACAATTCACAGTAGGGAGTAACTTTTTTATTGGAACTTGTTGAAGCACATATCGTGAAAATAGTAATTAAAATCTTGTCTCTTTAATTACAAAGTATATAGAGAAAATATCAAGAAATAATTGCATTTAGATAAATAGATTTAAATGATGGATATTGAATTTCAATTATTTACATTATTAATTACGTGTCAGAATGTTTTATATGTCATAACTGTCATGATTTAGAATGAAGAAAAATTATAAAATAAAAAAAAAATTTTGGCATAGATATAACAAATACATAAATGATAAAATTTATATTAATTTAATGTATAAATAGAAGAAATATTTGTATAATTATAAACATATTCATAATTTCAATTATTTAAATGTAATTTTAGAAAATGATTAATATATATATTAATAATATATACATAATAAATATATATATAATATAATAATAAATATATTTATAATAAAATAAACATAACTTAAAACTATTCTAGTTTTGTTAGAAATTGTCGGTTCCCATGGCTTTAACTAAAATAAACTACTGATTATCAACTTTGCTATTATGCAATGTGACCTGCTAATTAAAATGTGTATTAAAATAATTCCGAACACGTCAATTTGCATAATTGTATGCGTGTTACGAATACAAAGATTGCCTTTTAACGTAGAATATAGCTGACAAAAATTATCTTTCGATGTCAGATAATATTTACTTCTTTATTCATACTTAAATCCATTACGTAAACTTTCCCTTATAACATTTATAAACAATTATAATATAAATATTATAAACTTTTCAAGTCATTTACAAACAAAAATAATAAAACAATTATTTTCAACTTAATATTATAAGCAATGTAAAAAAATAATTATTCTTACTATATAATTATTTATAATAAACTTCAAAATTATTTTATTTATACTTATAGTCCTTAAGCACAGAATTATTTCGATGGACAACTGTGAATCTTCGGGTATCGTTTATAAGAGAGCAGGTGTTATTAAATTGCGTGAAAAAGTAAACTGTAAGGACGCATGCGGAGCCATATGCGAATAAAGAGGATATCATTACGAGATCACATTACAAGTTCATAGCGCGTCTGTTGTAATCTCATTTTGTTGCAAGATTTATTTTGTTTGAATTACATTGATGGACGATAAATTTGCAGATGATGCGTAATCATAATACCAATTGACGTTTCTAATGTCGGACGATCGGAATGTTGATCACTTTGTTATCAATGTTTATGTTTTGTCGATTAATTTGTTTAAAACATCTATTTTTAATTATTAAAAATAGTTAACTATTTACATAAATAATATAATTTAACGTTATTTTATTATATTAATAAAAATAAGAATAATTAAAATATTTGCTTATTATTTTTTAATAAATTAATATAATTTTGACTTTTATCTGCAATTTGTAATTGTAATACAATGTAAATTATTAATCATTCCTTTTTATAAGCAAAAAAATGTCAAAATTTCAAATATAAAGAATACCGGCAAACACCTGCCCGACGAGTCATTATGGATGTTTTTTGTAATCTAGCAAATCATCATGATATCAACATTACTGTTGGTTAAATCGAACGTAGTTGGCCAATTAATGCAAGGTATCAAGATGACCCTATGAATTGAATGAGATGTAACCCATGACCTCTGGGGGGATTCTCGCTGCAGAATTGTCTGGACTAACTAATCCACTACCCCGCTCTTTAAATCTGACTGCAATTTGCGATTCTTTTTGCGTTTCATCGAACTTGGCCGTAACCTTTGTTCACAAAATATAACTATGCTAATATTGCGATATCATGAAAATGCAAACGCTATTACCAAAGATAGGCTCGTCGCACTTTCTTTTAATATAAAGAATATGCAGAAATGTTAATGATTTTGCATTAATGAAGCATCTTTATTATTATATCATTTTAAATCTTATTCAAAAGTTAAATATTATGAAAATATATATTTTCTACTTCCATTGATAACTTTGTTTGTAAATTTGAAGGCAATTTTGAAACATTATTATTTGAATAATTATATCTTAAATTGAATTTTTATGCAATGATCAACGCAAGTTTACTTATGAACTTGTGAACGTATTTACTTGTGAATAATTAACAAATTACTACGCTATCGGAGAAAAGGAAGAGTTACGAAGAAAATTACATTAGTATTTTAAGTGATTTCTGCTTTTAAAGAAAACATCGTTAAACATTATGGAACTTGTTAACATACAATGATGTTATTATCGATATTAAAAAAAAAGTCATTTTGAAATAATTTAAATCAATTCAAAATGAATTGATTAAAAATTATTGAACTGAAAATAACTGCACCATTTTACCTCTTATCGAAAATGATATAAAGTATTCAAGCCTCAATTTTTTCATTTTCCTGTAAATTTATATTCTTGTTAGTTGAATTTACTAGTTTTTACTTTTTTATTTATGTTCAATTTAAACTCAGCAATGTTCTTTGCGCTCAACTAACTACTGCAGTTGTTACTATAATTGAGCAAGTTTATCAGTTGAAACTGTATATAATGTCGGAAGAAAAACTGACGATTCAAAGTAACATTTGTAACCCGAGGTGAAGCCGAGGGCTACAATCATACAAGGCGAATCATCAATTTTTTATTTATAATATAAACCATACAAATAAACACTAAATTAAAGTCTAATTAAAATTATCATATTTTAATGTAAAAAAATAGTACATAATATAAGGAACAATTTAGCATAATAGATTTATTTTTATCACATGATTTAATACAAATTATAATACAGCATACACATTTTTACTATCCCTAATATAAGAAAATATATTTCTGCAATATAATTATAAGAATATAAGTCAATATATTAACATATAAGAATATATTTTTTTAATTATCTTATAATATTTTTTACATTGATGTCGAGTTGTCCTCAGATTCATAAATGGTAAAGTAAATTTTATTAGATTTTTTAAAAAATAGCAATTTTATTAGACGAAATAAATAAATAGCAAAATTTTATATTTCATATTATAAACTATAATAATATATATTTTGTTTAAAATGTCGGATAAATCGCAATATATACATTGACATAAACACTTTTAGGAAATGTTTTTCTTCTTGCACTATTTCCAAATCGTTGATTTATTTCCAAATTGATAAATTTTGCATGTACGTGGATTGGTAAAATGGGTCAACGAAGAGAATGATTTCGCACTTTCAACATTGATCTTGATATAACGCAGCTTTTCTTCCAACGTGTATATGTTCTTCAGCTCGTCGTTGACAGTCGCCAACCGGATTAAACCACATCTTGTCACGTTTTCACTTCATCCAAACTTGTTTGCAACTAAATAGAATTGACATTACCCATTTTACTTAAAAACATGTAAAATTCAGTTTTACTTTCTAATTTGCATACTTTATTTTTCCATTAGGTAGAATTTCTGTGACACTGATTTTATTATTATTATTATTATTATTATAAATGAATTTAATATTTTTTAGATTTGATTTATTATAGTATATATTTTGATTTGAACAAGCAGTATGAATTTGAAAATACTTCTGAAGAAGCTTTCTTAACGTACTGATTAAATGGCTTCGCTGTTAGAGTTCACGGTTGATAAGTCAAGATGCACTGGTTCAAATCTTTTTGAAACAAATTGACAATTAATTTATCGAACAAAAAAGTTAAGGTGATTCTTCAGTCGAATTCGTTGTGACTTTCTTTCTAATCGACTAACCATTATTTCCATCCTATTTGCTCTCATATAACTAAATAATCACCTTAAGGGATTAAATAATCAATAAAGTAATGGATTAATAAATTATACAACTGCGAAATATTACAATTATTTTACATGGTTACACATTTTCGTGCAAGTTTTAGAATGTTTCAAATGAAATTAATTTATTTTTTAAAATGATAGCAAAATGTAAAGATACCCAAATCAAATACCAATACGATAATACTTTTGGGACTCGTGACTTAAACAAACTGTGTATGATATCATAATACAAACATTTAAAAGAATACCGCGTTCCTCTTAAAAATCATGTATTCTCTAAAACTACTGTACAAAAATTATGCCTCTTACATATTTAAGATTCCTTGTTTCTTATTTTTAACGGAATTAGTATTAATAATTTAAACAGATTTTGCAACAGTCTATTTTTAATTTTGTAATTTTTTATTGGTTAAATAAATTCATTACTTTATAACCATAATTTTGTATTAATTACCTTATTTATCATTGTTTGTATGTAGTTTTAAATAAATAATTATGGTAATAAGCAAGTTTCCAATTAAAAATAAAATTGATTTATTTTATTGCAACTACTTAACATGAGATTAAGTTTATAATTCACATTATTTTTAAATAATATTATATTTATTAAAAATATTTATATTTATTTATTTTAAAGCAATATTTATGTTTAAATCATTGTTTAAAACTAAAAAATTATCAGAATATTATTAAGGTAGGACTATCATGAAACGACATTTTTTTTGTAAATATATATATATAAAATGTATGTTTTAATTTAAGTATTTTTACGTCAATTCCAAAAATATCACTTCTTTTTTCCGTTTAGTTATTGAGATATTAATTGCTAAAGATAAGTAACTTAACATTACCGAACAACGTTGCTGCAATGTTGTCGTAAGGTTTCAATAACTTTTTGCAACGTTGCTGCAACTTTATCGCAACACTAAAGTAACATTTTTATAATGTTGCTGCAACGTTGTTGCAACTTTTCATTAGCGGACATTCGTAAGTTGTAGCAACGTTATAATAACGAAACATAGGTGATAGCAACGTCTATATAACACATTTTTACTTATTGTGCAACGTTATGGTAACTTTGCAGCAACGTTGCACGAGTGTTCGGGTTGGAAGTATAGGCAACCGTACCGAAATCAATTTTTTTGATTAATATATTTATTACTCTTCTTAGGATTTTGAAAAAAAACTAGTATCTCAATATGTGGAACACACACTTTCCAATGATATATCGAAATAATTATTCTTCCATCTAGTTTTTTAAATAAATGCAGTTGAAATATTAAACCTATGATATCTCAACCGTAAATGATAAAAAAGGGTTCACATATTTTTTTCAAAATTTTCGTTAGATCAATAAAAATATATAAAAAATGTAGATTTTGCCGGCGTTACGAGGAACAGGCAAATACAGCCAACAAATTGTGAAATGTTCAATTTTACAGACTAATACGTGAAAATGTACATTTTCAGCTTACAAACTTGTTCAATTTTACAGGCAACTGTCTGTATTTGCCTGTTTCTTTGAACGCGTGTAGCTAAGAAGTTTTGTATTACATCTTTTAGTACATTTTAATAAAAAAAGACAATATGTAAGAAACATTGGAATCCCATATATGATACGCTACTTCACGATAGTCTTATTTTAAATCATTGTTCAATATTTAAAATATCTCAGAATATTATTAACATATTTAAACACAAAATACTGTTACAAAAAAAACGGTTAAACAATTTTGCATTTGTTGGAATGTATTTCAAAATAATATTTATTTATTCAGGGTACAAAATATGAATCGAGAACTTTCATATATCTATCATAAAAGTTCTTTTGTTGTATTAAAAACGTGAAGTTTCGTAATAATTTCAATGCGAGGATCTGACAAAGCGAACCACGTGCATTTTGTTTGTCAAATAAGAGCGTAGCCGTAGCACATCTGGAGAGCGAGCGTGAAATGAAAATTGGCAACGTCGCGACGACGCTTTGACAATGTTACTATCGGCGGCAAAACACCACGTGGTCGTCAATATCAACTTAATTTTATATTTATCGCCATTCTCTATTTGCATAAAATAAACAAACTGATATTATATCAATAAATTATTTCGTACTCCATTTATTTATTTCATCCTTTACCATTTTAAGCAATTATTTTTACTTAAAATAAATCGAAAGATATTGCAATGTTTGATGGTTGAGAACTGTCAGATTGAAATGTCATTCGAATGAATTGCGAAACTACACTGCAAGTTGAAAAAAAAGAGAAAAGTTAAAAGTATTATATGATTATCACTTTTCTATATTTTATTTTTATTATTTAAACTGTTTTATTTTTCAGTTACTTTAATGGGTTTAATCAAATGTAATATTCACGTTTCATTTCGATAACATACTTCTTTCGTTCAATAAAGGAGAACAAAAAAAATTAAGTTCATCATGTTCTTTATTTTATTTTATTGTTAATCATAAGTGTTGAATAGATTATGTATTTGTTGGAAAAAAAATAGATTCATGATTAACAAATATTTGACATTCTTAAATAAAAAAGAATTAAACAAAATGATGAAAATAAAATATTTTTTAATATTATTGAAATATATTTTATTTATATTGAAATATATTTAATATTATTGAAATATATATAAAAAAAATGAACAATTCTAATTATAATTTAGGAAACGACAAGTGTACGTCATTTTGTCAGCACATGTGAACAATTTTATTGTACACATGTGCTTTGAAAATTGACAACATTCTTTTGCATCGCAACAAATTTTACTCGATCTGTCAAAGTGCTATCAGTAGCATCGTGTGATATGCATGGTTGCCTCGTGTCACCTTATATTTTTAAATAATCGTTTATGTCAACGTAATTTTGACAACCACACATTTTTCTTCTAAAAAGTACAACAATAAAAAAAAACAAAACAAATAAAAAACATAAATAAAAACGCAAGATAAACGTGAGAATGAAAAAAAAGTGATCGAACAAAAGAAAGACGAAGAAGTAGAAAAAAGCATAAAGGAGGGTAAAAAACGAAGATTGCAAAAAAACACAAAAAAGAAAAAAAAAAGAAACGTTCACTGATAAAACAAAAGCCGGCTTGGGATTTTTGGGGCGGGCGACGAGATGGCGCGCGAGTCAGCTTTCCCGCGCGGAGCGACGCATCTGTCAAGCGGGCGGCCAGAACTCGTGCGAATTCATCGCCGGTCGTACACACACACAAAGTGACGCGCGTGTTTTTCGCAAAAATATTTGCTAAACGTACATTACGCAAACGTCAGTGCCAAGTGTCCGCGAACTTTCGCGCGCTTTTGTCGTGAACAAAGTCACGCTTTGCTGCGTCATAATAAACAAAACCCATTCGATTAAATTCGCGCGCAAAAAAAATAAGTGAAGGAAAGAGAGAGAGAGAGAGAAGTAGATAATTTTGACAGCTCTGTTTGCGAGGCGTCAAAACAACGCTGGGAAGGTAAAATTGCGAATCAGATATTTGGCGAAGATCAAGCATGGACAGCCGACTTGGTGAGTGTAATTTTGCGTTATTGTTGTTGTTATATTGTGGGTTGATTTTGCGCTGGCGTTGGTTCGCGCGCCGCGAAAATCGAACGGCGGGACGCCGCGTACCTCCACTCGTGGCACGTGGTGGCGAGACGCGGGCTTGTCCCGCGTACCACAGGGTCCACACGACTGCGAACACGGACCGGCTGTCATTTCGCTTTTCGCATAAATAATATGCGCTTGCAAATTTGCTGCGCGTTATTTGCGCACGTAAGTTTGACGTTTTGTTGCGAAATTCAACGAGTACCACTTTGGTGGTTCATGTCGTTGTGTCAAGTAGACGCAACGACGCCGAAGTTTTGCACAGGGAAAAAGATATTCGTTTTTATCACGAATGGCCGAAAAGGGTTTACTTTGAGTTGATTCTTTTGTTTTGTTGTTTTTTTTTTTTTTTCGATTTTTGTTTGGATGACATATAATACTTATTTGACGAATGAATATTTGTATAGGATAATTGGATTGAATTGGATGGAGATAAATTGTAAAAAATGTTTTTAATATAGAATTTTGTTTAATTTATACGAATTTTTATAAACAAAAGAATATTTTAAAAAAGGTAAAAATTAAGAAATGTAGAGAAATTACATTGAATATAATAAGGATATATAATGTATAAATCGTATATTTATTCTTGTTAATCAAAAAACCTGCAATCACATAGTTTAATGAACTTATTTCTATTATTTCAATGAAATAAAAAATGACCTCCAGGGACTTACAATTTGCCGATCGAAAATAAAAAGAATATTTTCTGGATTGTCAGATTAAAAACTATAACTTTCGATTCAAAGCCAAGGACGTATTTCTAGACAATTTTTTGTGTTGATTCATTTGTTTAAGAAAATCCAACCTTGGCCCTTTCTTATATAATAATCAATTTCTTTGTTGGTAAATCGCGATCATTTAATTTTGTTTTACATTTATTCATTTGCTCTTTGACATTTAATATTTTAAAGCGGAAGATTTGATTTGAAAGATAAAATGGCAACTTTGTCGACTGAAATTTTACTGAGTGGGTTTGTTTTGTTTACACTGCTGAAAACATTTTACAATTGTTCGATTATGTCTTTTTTGTTTCTTCTATTCTATTACATTATTAGTCTTTATTTTGTATTTAAATTATATATTTTTAATAATGTACAAGTAAATTTCCAAAAAAGATACATAAAATATAAACAAAATTAAACAATAATATATTTTTATAATCAATTAATCACATTGTTTTAATTCAGTTAAAAAACACGTGTGACAGTTAATTTAGGTAAGCTTGAGTTAACAGAAACTGGAGCAGATATAAGAGACATAAAAATGTCGATAAAAGATTGGATACGTTGAATTATTAATTTTAGCGAACGATTTGGGTATTTCTTTTTTAAGTAGAGATAAAATATATATAATAATCTATGATATACAGAAATATATTTTATTTCAACTTTGATGAACTTTATGATAAGCATTTCTCTGAGATATAAAAATTATATATGCATATAAGATTTCATTTTCATTCATTTGTATTAATTAAGTTAAATTCCTTTTCAGATCTTAGCATAATTTTAAATATTAAACTTCTTAAATATTCGTCAAAATGAAGATGAAGAAGTGGAAAAGAAACAAATAAAGGAACTTTTATTCATAAGCCTTGGATGTGAAATATTAGGAAATTAGTCGGAGCGCCGTTTCACGTTTGACCAAACATCGAGATAAAAGACGTCTCGCACACTTGTGAGCGTAAACGAGAGAATATGAATGAAACGTTTTTTTTCTCACCATTCCGTCAACACATGAAAGGCCTCGAAAAGTCTGAAAATTCACTTCAAATGGACAAACTTGAACCCGCTAAATATAATATATAATATTTTCCAAAACTTGTTCAGAATTTATATTACTCTCAAACAAAGAATGCCCGAAAGAAACTCAGTGTCCTTTTCTTTGTGATAGCCTTCACTTCCGTTTGAGACTAATATTACATATACTGAGCGATCTTGTGCACGAAAGCAATACTTGAATCTTCCGCAAACGTGCTGATATAATTATTATTTATTTATATATTCGTTTATTCGTTAAACTCTAATTTTATCTTTTCAATGTGTTCTTTTTTTTAAATGATTATCATTAATTGTTGTTGATATTTAAATTTTACGTTTAAATTAAATTTTATTTTATCAGATGTGATTATTTGTTCGCTTGCAATTTCATTACTTTTTTTAAAAATAAATAATTTTTTTTTTTGATTATTATAATTTTAATACTTTATAAATTATTCAGTAATAAATACTTTTTATTTTTTGTTTAATAATAATTTTGGCGAACTAAGAATAAAATATAATTTTTTTTAATCATTTAAAATAAATTTTTTGTAATCAAGTTCTTAAAAAGTCATTATTTTATCTCTTGTCTCAAATATACGATAGTTAAAGTAAAAGATTCAAGAAGTATGTTTCCCTTGCAAAATAAGTTGGTTCTGCTATCGACTGTTATCGTCGAGTACAAGTGTCTCGGTGATCGATGTTCGCTGACAACTCGACTATTAATTGTTTCTCTTTACTATATAAACTCTTCAAAGTTACTACACTTCTTGTTTTCACTGTTGAAATTGTCAAAGTTCAGTATTCTTCGGATACCAATTCAATATTGACTTTGTCACAGTCGAATGATTTTAGTCACGTGTTTGGGTTCAGTAGTATATTCAGAATCATATGTATAAATACACAAAAAAAGTGGTCTTAGTTTATCTAATTTTGATAATCAAAAATGAAATCTTAAATTACATAAATGTCTTATTAGATAATTTAGTAAAACTATTAAATCAATATTTGTATATAAAATTGTATAAATTAAATAAACAACTAACAATTGAAAATATCTATAGGTAAAAGTAAATTTTAAATCGCACAAGACCAATGAACTGTTACAAAAATAGATGGCGCCAATCGTGTATTTGTCCAGTAAATCAAAGAATTACAAAAAAAAGGATGAAAAAAGATAAGATGGTCCAATAAAATGGTAGAAAACGCAATTGCTGTGGTAAAATGTGTAACTTCACGTAAGTCGATGCGCTATAATATTTGAATATTTCATTGGTATCGGAAGTGCAAAGCGAGACGAATAGCTGCGGCGCTGCCGCCATGGGTTGGGGGCGGATGATAAAATAGTGTGCCGCAGGTGCCTCGTGCCTGTACATTCGCTTCCACTAGGACACTAACAATAAGTGCAAACGGGTCGCAGAGTTATTTCAGAATCTTCATGCGCAATGCTGCACTTCGAACTCTTTTTTTTTCTTTTTTTTTGTTTCCGTGAGTTTTTGTTCCATCGGAGTCACGAGCTTTGCACTTGCTTCGGCCAATTGTCACTTTTACTTGCCAAACTTATCGACCTCGCGTCCTCGATGATGAAAGAAAGTCAAACACAGTGGCACAAATGAATATATATGAAACAAAAAGTATTAAATAAATGTAATTATTTAAATTTAATTAATATAGAAAATTATTAATAAATATATTATTATATATAGCATGTCTTTGTGACATAATGTTTAAAATATATTGAAACATAATTTAATGTATCAATTTAATTAAATAAATAAATAAATAAGTAAAAATATCAAATTAATTTAATAATATAATGACATTTATATCTATTATTTATATTTATTAATATTATTACAAGTTATTATGATGTAAATGTTATACAAATTTAATTAAGAAAAGGCATTTTTTGAGCATTTATATCCAATAAGATAGCAGATAAAATGATAATATGAGATAACAATTGGATCTTGACATATTAAAAAGGTTCGTTTGTTGAATATAATTTGGAAAGACGAGTCGATCATGAGGCATATCACGTATACATGTTATTCTAATACTTAACAACGTCAAGACGTTCATTTGCGTCGCTTAAACATATTTCATTTCAATGAGATTGCAATTAGGTCGGTGGTCTGGCTTATGCATTCATTTCAAGTTCTGATGTACCGTTCGTGTAGATCGTCTTTTTCCATCGGAAAGCGCTCGAGGTGGACGAGCTCTTCTTCCTTTCGTTATGAAATGTTTTGACGTTTATCGACGACTCACAAAGACTTGTTTAACGACGTTTTCTTTTTATTCTTTGCACAACCACGTGGTAATAATTAAATGCAATTTACGGTAAATATTTGTTTTTCAGTAATGAATAATTGATTTTGCAATTGAATTAAATTGCAATAATTTGTTTGAATTAGAGTAATGATTTTCAGATAATTTATCGTCTTTGATAGCAAGTTTTGTTAAAGATTTGATATTGAAACTAGTCATGAAATTTTGTACAAAAAATTTAGAATGATAAATAAGGAAATAGAAGTTTGGTATTATTATTGTTCACATATGCGCTAAAGCAACATCGTATGACCAATCACAGAAGAAAGAATTAACAATTTCGTGTCATCACAATGTATAATGTATTTACAATTAACATATCGTCGGTACATTCAGCATTTGTGCAAGGTTAAATTTGTAGACCCATAGACCTTGATGATTAGGAATAGCAGGCAATATATTTCGCATTTTCGGATAGAAGATGATGTTTTGATTCTATAATTTAGTGTCATTTATTTCCAAAATAAATAATCATTGAAGTACAATTTAGAATTTATACAAGTTATAAACTTTATTATTAGCGGTTTTGTATTGGAAAATGACATAATTAAAAATATACTCTATAGTAATTTTATCGCCTGTAATTTATTTTAATTTTTATCCGCTTTTATCAGAATGAATACTACTTATATTATATATAAGTCTATCTATAACTAACATCTCATTCGTTATATATCAATTCTAGTTACAGATATGTTTGGTTAAGCACAGAATGAATTGCTTTCATTATGTTAATTTATGATGCCATCATTTCTGTCATTGCTGTTTTTCAATGTATATTTTATTCTATTGAAATGCAAGCTTACACGTCCGGAAAAATCTCATAAAATATAAACAAAATATCAATAAATTTACTATACTGCATGATACAAGCAGTATAACACCATACTGTTTTTACCATAGTTAAGGCCAAGTCTTAGTCTTGATTACCGACATTACAGATTTCTTAAATTATAATTCAATGAATAATAAAAAATAACTTTGAGTACCAGATTTTGAGCAAGATTTTCTTCCTTTTTTACTTATTTTAATCAATAAAGAATCTTATTTAATCATTTATTTCTATTTTGTAATGATTTATAGTTTTTGAAGTGGAGAAATCATTATCATTTAAAAATAACTAACGAAAAAATATTGTTTGCAGCTTAAAAGTTTCTCCCAGAATTACAGAATCTCGCTCTGGTTGATTTATAATTATTTGTTAAATAATATTATTTTTATAACAAAAGACACTAACACCGTGGCAGCATAATTTATATATCACCTTAAGATACAGTGTTTTTTCATACATTATGGAAAAAATTCCAGACTAGTAAATTTTCAAGAGACACGGCAGTGTCTCTGGCCAAGTACAAAAAAACGATCGTTTTTGTGCGGTATTATACTGTATCATACAATTTATGACTTCCATATCTACGGTGATTATACGTCAGATCAGTAACGCTTACAGCGCTCGAAAAGAGCCTAAATGGTGGAAAAAATTATACATTCTCAGTGAAAACATGATTTCAAAATGAAATAATAATAAAAAAATACAACTTTGCAAATGAGAAATTATTGTTTTTTAACTTTAAAATTTATTATAAAATGTAGATACTAATTTTATTTCTTACTTACATCAATAATTAAATTTCATCCACCGATTAATGCGGCTATGTAGATAATGTGACCGAGCATTTCAAAGATACTGGGATGGTGTACACGCAAAAAAAAGATTTATTAATATTTTCTAAAACTATGGGAGAAAGTACCATACTGTATACGAATCAAGACTATCGGGTCTGATAAAATTTCTAAACCAATTTAAGAAAAATTGCTATTTTTTAAAGTAAATTTAAAACAGTTGATACTTCAAGCTAAGCAACAGAAGTAGCGGACAGTACAAAGTTGGGTGACCGTTATTTATTTTGAAAGATATATTTTTGTATTAGGGTATACTTTTGAATAAAGTAAAAATAATAATAATTATGGTAATTTCTATTTTATTTGAATTTTATTCCCAGTTTACTGGACAGTATAGAAAAATTTAGTGAGATTATAGGAATGTTTAACGCAATTTTTCCGACGTGTACAAAAGCTTGACAAAAAAGCGCGAGAGATAAGAATTTTATCAATCACCAAAACACATGCAATTTTTGTGAATGCATATAATATATTTTTAAACATTTCCGCAGATAAAATTGTTTTCCGCATAGTCTCTGGGACTTGATCATTTGAGTAATCTGAAACTCGTAGGACCGAGTCTCGTATGCGAGTTGCGCGTGACACCGCGCTAACGTAGACGTCTAATTTTGAAATAGACCTTTAGACTAAAACGACCATACGATGACGACGAAGACGACGACGTTAGTCGACGAGGCAATGAAAAGAATCAAACGGCCAAATAATCCGCCAAAATGTATGTCTCTACAGTTTTCATCTTAACTTCGTTCAAATCAGATTAAGTTCTGATATTATTACGGTATGGCGGGAAATTTGATGAGCCTCTAATTTATTTACACTCCACATTTTCAAAAGTGGCGCCACTTTGCGCACAACACTTGCGTTGTCGTGTGTTATATTTATGTATGTGTGATATTTTTGTGTTGAAATATTTCATATCCACGCGTAATTAGTTTTTAACAGGAAGCAGTTTTCACCTCACTTTCTCGGTGTAGAAATTGTACGGACCATTCGCGATGGTAATTGCCCTACAGCGCCCGCCCGTGAACACTTTTTTCATACAATTTAACATATGAAAAAAAAATTTTTTTTTAAATAATAATTCAATATGGATTGAACGAGAAAAAAGACATTTGCATTTTGGAGAAAAACATTTTTTGTTGCTCAAGTTTAGTAATGATGTTAGGTGTAATCATAAGTTTTTAAGCTTGAAGAAGATACAAATGTCGGAAATATATAGTAGAGAATAAAAAAAGTGTCTTTCAAAAGGAAGATAAAGTTTGAATTTTTTCCTCTGTATTTATTGTGCCTAAGACACACGATGGTTAAGATAAGATAGGCATAGAATAGTTTGAACCGAAAAAATCGTTTGTTTGAAGTAAAATTTGCTCGATATGAACGAATACTAATTATCTCAGTGATAAAGTTCGCTTTAACGCAATTATTAGATTTGCTAACTTTCTTAACAGTACAACGTTGTAATCAAGTTTCAAAAAATATACAACTATAAGATAAAATGATAATTTCATCATTTAGTGTAATTCTTTCTTGTTTATAAGAAAATGTTTTATTTTTAGTTAAACAATTGTATAAGTCAGCACTTTGTATCAAAACGCCATTTGATTTAACCATAGATATTTAATTTTTTTTTTTTTCAATTTAATTTGATTTGTCGTGCGGTAACCACGTGGTTTTATACAGTACTTCGAAACGTTGTCGATGCAAGACTTGACACATTCGAAACTTGAACGCTTTTGGCGCGGCGCTTCGTATAACAAAAAATCTCCAGAAGTGTTGCACACTTCTCATTTGTCATGTCAAATTTGACCTCACGTAAACGACTTATTAGTACACTTCGCTTCCTTCCTGTAAAAACATCGACAAAAACGAAAGATGAATATTCATTATCAGGATAACAAAACAACTATGGCAAATTATCTTATATTCTCTGAACGAAATGTAAAAAATGATATTTTTCAAATTTGTAAAATAGAATAATAAAAAAAGATGAAATGAAAAACAAAAAATTTAAATTTTAAATAAGAAAAAGTATGCACAAGTATGGCACCCTGCTGTTTATCTTATTTATTTCACTTGAAGTACATTCGTAAAGAGGATTAATTTTTTTCCATCAGCCCCTAGGAGCGTTGGAATGATTGAAGAATCTCGAGATGACGTTTTTTTTTATTATTCACTTCTCGCACTTACTCTCACGAATGACGAGCGTGTAAGTAAAGTGCGTGATCGTACACAGCTGCCAATAAAATACTTTTTTTAAAGCATGACCAAAACGATTTCATTTTATAAACATTAAAAAAATACACATCTTTGTTTTACTGCTTAAATTGTAGGAAACAAAGGTGTTATGTATTTATTTATATATTAATTTGTTGTAATTTATTATTGTTATTATTAATTAATGCATAATTAATAATTGTGAAGAAATAGAAAATATGTTTTATATATATATATAAGATGAGATATCAATTTGATGGTCTATTTTACGGTGCGATGGGTTGGCCTTGACCAACATAGTGATGGCGTTTCATTTGACAATAAGCACAAAGTGTCATGATACGAGCGCAGTCCATGGTTATTGCATTCACAAACGCGTATCCCGATATTTCCTGCACGCAATACTCTTACGCAAATACTCTTTTAGCTCTTGTTCAGCACTTATTACTATTTTATTTAGATATTTAAAATGCTCAAATTCAAATAAAAGATTCCATATTAAATTTAATAACATTCTTTTAAATCATTTTATAATTATATACACCCTAAATAAAAGTCTAATGAAAATTATTGTAACTTTTAATAAAAATTAGTATACGATTTATGAATCTGAGAAAAACTTGACTTCTATGTAGTAAATTAATATGTTTGAATGATATAGTCAAAAATTTCACATAAATAGATCTATTTTTTTCACATGATTTAATACAAACTATAATATATATAGCATACAAATTTTTACTATACCATATTTTATATTTTATGATTTTACATTGATATCTACTTGTCTTCAGACTCATAAATGATATAGAATTTTTTATTAGTAGCATAGTAATTTTTATTATAGTTTTTAGCGTGTAGATAATCAACTTTAAAGTTGAAAAGTAAATGTTTCCTCATGAAGTATCTAAGATATAATAATTAAAAAAAGAAATAGAGATTTGAACTAATAAATAATAATATATATTATATAAATAAATAAATACAAAAAAATTTACTTTATTTCCAGAGATGGGCAAAAATAATTACCCAATTACTTATAATAAATTTAAAAAATTGGAAAAATATTATAAATTTTGAAAATAATTGAAAACTTTGTTGTTATTTGGCAAGTTGTAGAGCCAAATAAACAA
>JABFPJ010002558.1:0-19112 GCA_022817425.1 Gryon sp. ZL-2020
AAAAAAAAAAAAAAAAAAAAAAAAAATGAAAACTGAGCTACTGTTGGTTTTTATATTTTTTTTCTTCAAACCAAATTATTGTTTATTAAATTTCTAAAGAAATCAATAGAAAGTTAAATAAATGGATTCATTATTTGTATGTCAATTTATTAATTAATGAATAAAGTCTAACATTTACTATTATTTAATATTTATTTAGAAACTATTGCTTTATCATGTTTGCTATTTTTAAATATTTTTAAATATTTCTATGACATAAATATTTCTTTTAAATGTTTCCTCAGAGTAAACGAATTTGAAAGAAAAAATCAGCGAAAAAGATGGAAAATGCGTGAGTGAACGTCGCACAGTCAGACTGGGTAAAAATAATGTGTCTCAGGGCATTATTGTGCGGTGTCTGTTGAATATTGAAAAAGTGATAATTTTAGCTGGCGAGTGGGATTTTAGCAGCGCGCAAAGTCTGAACATGTATATAAGGCATCAAATGCACGTGCATTGGTAACTCGAGATCGCGAGAGAGCAAATACTGAAAACGCATCAAGGTATATCCTATGCAATTCGACCTTCGGTATAATTAATAGGAAACGACGTCTTATTAATCCGAGATGAGCGTTTTTCTATTTTTATAACGCTTCGATAAATGCAATAAGCTTCTCTTTTTGTGTGTGTGTGTGTGTCGTGTCTCTTTGTTCGATCATACGCATCAGCTTTCTCGCGCTTTGCAATTTTATTTTCCTTTTCGCGTTCACGACGAGTTAATTGTTCTTTGAGAGACACTCGACTTCTTAGTCGATGAGCGCGATTGTTTCTCGGTCTCGGCTTTGCAACTCAAAAGTTCGACTCTTAGGCGATTCTGACGTTTCGTTGCAATTTAAGTTTCATGAACAATGACGACTTCATATTATATGCATTGCGCAAAGATATTATTCAATCTTATAGTTATATATAGTTATCGACTTGAACATTAATCAAAGATAAGATAAAAGTGAATACAATTTATCATTTATTTCTGTATATACATTTCATAGGACTATTTACTGAAAATAACGCTACCAGAAATGAAACCCGGCGTTTATTAATGATATGGCCCTAATCTGACTTGTCCTATTGTAATCCAATTAATGATTACTTAATCAGAACCTAAACTGCGCCACTTTAGGATTTCTCAAATTTTTTCGATACGTTGGCGTTCGGACTGAGGTAAAAAATGGCCCTAATAGGGCATCCTAATTTTCAGATCACACTACAATTCATATGTAACCAACTTGTTTGGTTGGTAAACCATGTTTACCAACTCATGGTTAATATATATGGATGGTCCAAGTGACCATGCTATAGCCACACCATAACATTTGATCAATCTTACATTTAGATAGGGTGACATGGTTTCCATTTTGGGCCCATTATTCAACCCGATTTCAATTTCTATCACAGTAATATAGTAATTTTTGAAGTTTTAGAAAACAGAACAAACTTTATTATGAAAAGACATAATTAAAATTGATAATATAATCGCAATTTCTAAATAAATAAATCAAATAAAATAGCGGATAAAAGATATAAATTTTTGTATTTTAAATAAAGTTAAATTTGTATTAAAAATGTAAATCAAGGTTTGAGAACTGAACGTACTCGTGTGATAAATATTTCATCTCCCGAGTCTTTTCCTCTTTTTTCTCTCATCTATTCCTATACACATCAACATTTTTCTTAGAAACGTCATCCAGCATTTTACGATCTAAGATGTAATTAAGTAATGAGATTTTTTTCTGCTATGGATTTCATCTCCGCAAAAGATGCACACATATACAGATATACATTGTAGATAACATGAAATTCTTGAATGAGTCAAATATTACGAATACTCTTTTCCTTCGTCTTATCTATCGTTTGAAATATTTTTCCCGATGATAAAATTATAACTTATCCATAAAGAAAAGAGGTAACAGTTTCATTACAAAAACAAATATCTCATTTTGAAACATTCTTGATGCTGAAAAGCAAAATATGTTTTGAAATTTAATAATTGTAAAATTGTTGTGTCTCAAATATCAAAAATTGAAAATGTCTCAAAATAAGACACTTGTTTTTGTAGTATTCTTTTCGAAACAATTCTGTTTCATTTCATCATCTACATTACATCAAATACACTGAGAAAAATTGTAAACAAAATATTAACTATACTAGTATTTAGAGCATTTCGAAAAAACAAACTATCTATTTATCTCACTATACACAGTTAGTAGAAAAAAAACAAAGAATGAACGACAAAGCTAATTTGCATTGACTTTGCGATCGGCAATTATCGGACCTTGAATATTTTGCCAGCGTGGAACGTGCAAATGCGTTTTAATTACAGCGATGTCGTGGCACAATGGGCGTGCAAAAGAATTGCATCGTCGCACTTTAATCGATATAGCTCCATTTAAGCTAATCAAAGTATAAGCATCGAAAACAGAAAACGAAAATAGAAAAACGAAATTAATCGCTAAGAGGAAATGATATGTCCGATCAAATGAATAATCGAAACAGTTGGGTCTTCACCGTAAAACCTTAAAAGGTGAAAGTCACGGCCAAAAGGCCCTTAAACACACTTTCTAATGAATGAAGCTGGAATTTTGATCATTTTATGTGGGAAGCAGATGTTCTTTCTTTTTTTCTTTTAGTATTTAGAATCATTGAATCCAATCGAGAATAATCTGAAATTTGTAGTTTTTTATTTTTTTCATTTCCATCCAAAATATTCAATTCTATCACTTTATAAGATGCAATGAATTTTTCAGAGAAATTTTATTTTAAAGCGAAATCAATTTTGATTGAAAATTCAGTTTGCAGAGACAATTTATTTGCATTATTATTCTTGGGAATAAATGAGATATAAAAGGGAAAATGACAGTTGTCTTTGTCAATTTTTGTTTAATGTAGTGTTTTTTGTATAGCAAAGATTGTCAATAAGGAAATGAGATTTGATTTCGAAGGGCAAATGAATAATTTATTATTGGAAAGTAACGGTATTTTGATCGGAAATAAGCATTAGTATTAACGTTCAACACTATATTTCGTTTATATTACAGTGAATATTTCGGAAATTAACAAATAAACTCTCTAAAATTCAATAATTTCAAAATAAGTAAAAATTCACTCAGAGTAAGTGAATATTTACTTATTTTGAATTAAAATCTTTTTGAATGAGTGAGAGACTATTTTTGAGTGTATTTTTTCAAATTTAGAAAAAAATTAGTCAAAGAAACAGTTTTTTTTTATTCATTTTCATCATCTGTTGATAAAAGAACGATTTATCTTCTTTTAAATAAAATCTCTTGCATTTGTCATTTGTTATATATCTTTTTAAGTACTTTATCATTTTTGTTGTGAAAAATCATGTTTCGGAATATTATCTATTAAGAAATCTTTAACTACATAAAACGTCCCATTCTTATCTACCTACCACTTTATCTCAAAGCACATACATTTCGGAAGATATAACAATAGTCAAAAAATGTTATGCACGAAATTGAGAAATATTTTAATTTGTTTCGAAAAAAGTTGAAACATTGTTTTTTTATGGATAATCAAAGACGGTATTCATTCATTTACCCATAAGAATAAAGATCTATTAATAATTATTATGAACTAATTTTTAATTATATTTTTTTCAACTTTTTAAAAAAAATTGCAGTTAAGTTAAATTAAGTTAAAATTAAACTTACAATAAATATTGAAATATTATTTAAATGTAAATAAATTGTAAAAAACGGTATAATTAATTATTTTCATGTGACATACGATAATAATTATCATGTCAATTTTGGCATCACTACTAATATATACATTACAATCATTATGTAATCGTTTACGTCACCAGTGCTTATCAGAAAAACTGTTTTAATTGGATATAAGCTACTTTAAACTAAATCAGAACGACAGACGAAATCAGAAAAATTGATATAACAAATACTTTACCAAATAAATTCTTTTTAGTTAAAAAATATGAAATCGAATATCAAGTTTTTTATATTTCAATCCCATAAATTGAATAACAACAAAAAATGAATGTAAATTATTCCTTACATTTTTACAAAATCAATATCCCATTTCAGGATAGAGAATTGTTATAATAATGCAAAATCATTTTACTAATATCAAGTTATAATTACTTTTGTTATAAAAAGAATTTTGTTGTAAAAGTTACATTACGCAAAAAGTTGGGCGAATAATGTAAGGAGCTGTTACAAGCTGTTTACGCTCGCATTTTTGCAAAAGAATGTATAATAAACGATACCTGCACCTTAATGTCATGAAATTTCCATAATGTCTTCAAACAAGAACGACGAAACTCTCGCGGACATTAAAATTCATATCGTTGACTCAATTACAATTGAACAAATGACCAGATTATAGTTTGGTTTTCTCCAAAAATGTGCGTCATATAATTTTGCAACAAATTACTAACATTTTCATTTGCGAAATATTTTTCAAACATGATTAAAGTTGTTATAGTAGTCAAATTAGTGACTAAATATGAAAATAATTCTAAATCACGTTAGATTAATTTCGATTTGAAAGTCAAGCATTGTTTTCCTATTTAGAGTTAGATTCAAGTTTTTTAATAATTATTTGAATATTAGCATTTTTTCCTAACAATGGTAATTTTTTGAATCACGTAGTAAACGTGCCATCTTTTTATTACATATGGCGTTCTCGTTGTAATAGTAAATTAAAAGTAAAATATCTATGTTATATGTTTGGATCAAACATTTTTTGAAACAAACGTAAATTCCTTAAATCAACATGTACCTTCTTGTCTTTTTGTAAAAAAATTTTATATTTTCTAACTTAAAAAATTATTAATATGAAGTGATCACTACCTAACCTCTGCATAAGCGTCTATGTCAAAAAATCAGTATTTGATCAATTTTGAAAAGTAATTTCTCAAAATTGCACAAATAAATGGAATATAATTCAAAGGTTATTAAAAAACAATAAATTGTTTATTTCCATAACAATTAATATTTTTCAATAATATCTTTAAATTTTATCAAATAAACATGTATTTGAATCATGACAATTAACATGTTCAATTAATTCAAATTAAATCGACCAATAAATATACACATCTTTATGCAAACCAAAAAAATATATATACATATATAAGAAACATGATTTTATATAATCGAAATGATTTGAACGTAACATTTATCAGGAAGTCAAATTTGATCTATGCATTGGACATATAGTATTATTAAGTGCATAATTTTGTTCATTCATTGATGTCACTCGTACGCTCACCCTAGAGTTAATAGCAGGTTTATTTGCTAAATTTTCTCTACATCACTTCTAAATTGAAGGGCTTGGGGAAGTATAATGGCACGTCGTACGCCTACCAAGGAAGAACGAGAGGCTTATTTGCACAATTATTGCACAATATCTGATGAATTACATTTTTGTTGTAAATAAAAGTACATTTGTTATATTATAAGAATCACATTACGCAAAATATTTGCACTTTGAAATGACATCATTATTCATGTTATTCATATAAATAATTTTTCTTCTTCTTTTTTGTCTTTTTTTCTCCTTTTTATTATACAATTAAACTTGTCATGAATAATGAAGAAATTTATGTTATACAATTTTGCGTTCAAATAGATAAACATATCAAGAAATTAAGTTTAAAATATAATTTTACATGTACGATTCTATAAAAAGATTCTCATTTTATGGGTAATTTTTTACATTAACAATATTGTCGAGAGATTTCTTTTCTTTATGAAGACGATAAATCTCGATTATTACGACCTTACTCAAATGAGAAAGAGAGAGAGAGAAAAAATAGGGAAACTAAAATTCCGCCTAACGGGTTCACCGATCTTCACTGTCAGATGCGGTGAGCAGCACACGCACATGGAATGTCGAAATACTCGGCTCCGAAAGTCTCCTTTTCACATCCGCATATCATATTTTCTTCGTCAAACCCATAGATAATTCGTTGGTCAGATTCAACATTTCTTTTCTTCACTGTTCCTATGTTTTAGATTTTTTTAATACTGCAACAAATTTAAATTCAGAAAATTGAAACCATAAAAAAATGTGAGAACTCTTTTTTCAATGTAGCAAAACTATACAATTGCCGAGAAAAATTATATACAGAAAGTGATTTGAGATTTGAAGTTTTTTGTGCTGCAATTGCAGAAGATAGAAAATTATATTTAGAAAAAAGTAAGAAAAAAAATATGACATTTTCCGGTAAGAATGGAGTCAGGAATCTATCTCGTGGTTACGGTATTAATAAACGATCTTACGGTCTTCGTGAGAAGAACTGCGAGTTAAAGATGGAACGTCGAAATTTCTTCCGTTCAGAAAAACGACATAAAAAAAGAAAGAAAAAGGAAAAACTTTCTTTTAAATGCAGATGAAGTTGAAGGAAAAGGAAATTTCATTAAAGTGAATGATGCAATTTGAATGACAACACATAAAATATTGTGAATGTGAATGTAAAATTAATTAATGATTACTGAGCAAATTTAACTTTTTGTTTAATTCAACAATTAAATTAAATTGACAAAATTGACATAATTTACTGTAAAAGCTAATCTAAAATAAATAAGAAAAGTTTCGTTTTCTTAAATGCGTGTATAATAACGTCAGTACTGAAAAAGAGAAATTAGTAGATGTAATGACAAATGAAAAAAGGAGAGGTAATCATGAATTATGTCAATGTAGTCGGTGTCCAAACAAGTATAAGACATTGACCTAGTCAGAGATTGTATCATCTGATGTTTGAAATGTCAAATTACGCTCACAAGCAATTGTAATAAAACAATTATAGTCAAACTAATATTAAACCATTTTCATATTTTACATTGCATTTGTCAAATAAATATAATTTAATCAAATTTTGATATAGTCCGTTAAAAAGCATATAAACTCATGAAAAGAACATATAAATACTGTTCGTAAACATAAATATAAATACAAAACAAACAAATTTAATGTAAACATTAACACAAATACAATAAATAAACAAAAAAACTAAATGTATACATAAACATATATACAAAAAATAAACAAAAACACTAAATGTATACATAAATGTAAATATAATGAAAAAATAAAAACACTGAATGTAAACATAAACATAAATACATCAAACAAGCATAAACATTCAATGTAAACATAAAAGCAAACCATCCGTTTGTCGCGGTGTAGTTAATTAGATGTTACAACGAGCATCAAATGAGTCTTAAAATGCCAAAGCTTATTTCAGGATATGAAACAAATTAGGTATTAAAAAGTACAGAAGTTATGATCAAAAAGAATGTCTCCGGAATGTAGGTTATTTATAAAGAATGATTTAAAGAAATTAAGTCATCGTGTGATGCAATACTCGCCAACTGCAGGTGCCACTGCCTTCACATGTTTGCACTCATTCAAGCCTATAGAATCACAAACAGAGTTGCAATAATGCTGCATCATCATTACATCACAATTAAACTTCATTGTAGGAAGTTTCTTTTTTCTTATTTTGTACAAAAACACTATGTAACTTTGTACGTGCAAAAATTATCCTAAAAATCTTGGTACATTTTACGAAATAAATCTCATCATTTATTATGTGATTTATTTCGTAAACATATATGAAAAAATTTGTGTACAAAAAATTTATATGTTTCTTTGACTTAATAAAAAAACACTGTCATCCAAGTCTTGAAATCGAAACTGAAACCGGAACCAATAACCGATAAAAACTGATTTACTTTGCGGAACCGAAATCAAATGAAATGGTTTTCGGTGTGGAATTGGGTTTAGAATATAATTTACTTGTTTCATTACAAAATAGCAAAATAAATTAGTAAAGTTTAAAGCAAAACAATTTCCTAAGTAAATGAATAACTAAAGTTAATTTTATTCAAGATGAACTAATGCATGTTAAAATTATTATTATTCTTCTGAATTATTGCACTTCATATTACTCAGTAGTTTAGCTTTGTTCGGTTTGAATATTGTTCAAATCAAACTAATCATTTTGAAACGACTGAAGAACTTCAGTAAGATTAGAAGTGAACTTTTAAACGTGCCTCGACTGTGATCAGGAGTATTAATGTTGAAACTTCCTCACTGTTCATGCAGATTCACAGACGATCATATATATCTATGAATATGTTATGCTATTGCAACAACTGAAAATAGATTTTTTTTATTATTTCTTTTGATGTTAAAACAGAAATTTTGAATTTCATCTTTTGAATGTATATTATTATAACAATTATAGTTTACGAATTAGATTACTATAGAAATTAGCTTCAAAGTAATATTACATTGAATTACATAATAATTTATAAAATAATATTACAAACACGAAATGAAGAAACAAAATTGTAAAAAAATGATTGTTCTATCTTTTTAAATCTTAAAGACATGTTATTATTTTCAACAATAAAAAAAAGAATACTTATTATATATATTTATACAAACTTCTTTTTAATATCAAATGAGATTGAAATACTTAATTTTAACTGAAAAATTGTTTTCTCCGTCTTCAATGCAAAAATCAATGTTCTCACGTTGAACATTTGTAAGAAAAGGTAAAATAAGAAATGCAATTAGAACAAGCGAATGAGATAAAGTTAGCAAAAATTTTTATCGAAAAAATCAAACATAAAGTTATATATCACAAAATAATTTCAAGTAAAAGATCGAAAAAAGATCTGATTTACAGTAATCCATCCAAATCATTAAAACGTTTTCATTGATTAAAAATTGAATAACCGTTGAGCTATTTATAGAAAAATGTTATATAAAATAAGATCTAAAAATAAAATAAAATTGTCTTCTAGCAATTAACAAACAATTATACAAATACATTACTAAATAAGGTCTTAAGTACGCATTCACAATTGATTTAAACAAACTCAAAGCCAATTTTGCGAATAGCTGAACGAGTTCGATACAAAAGACCAATTAAAGATTTTCAATTGAAATCAATTTCGCCGTATTCGAATTGATTTTTACCAATACCGATATATAAATTGACAGTTCGTTAATGCTGCTTTTGAACGTTTGCAAAAGTATAATCTCTTTTAATGGGCTTGAATGGGTTCTCATTGCGGAATATTAATGATTCAAAATGATGCTAAGTCTGGAACGACAATTGCATAAAGTTGGTGTGCAAGGTGAAATTGGTTGCGATTATTTTGCTTCTTCCCTGCTGACCTCATTTTTCGATTGGCCCCATTTGCCATGACGTGGCGCAGAGCAGGTAATCATGAAATAGCTTCAAATGAGGCGCCGGGGTAACAGGTGTTCCATTTCCATTCGAACCAATCAGTCCGAAGCAGCTGAAAAACATGTTTCCGCTTCTAACAGAAGTCCAATTGAATGGACATTAACATTTCACACCACGATACAATCAACCATCGCAAGTCTTTTGAGCTTTTGTTGTTGCACATTCTGGCCTCGATAAATTTTTTTTCGACATTTTTGAATTGCTCCGTTTGACACCCCGTGTATCGATTCAACAGTCATATAAGCATGCATCGAGCAATTGTTTGCGCGCTAGTGCGCATGCGCCGCTGTAGCAAGCGGAGGCCCCCGCTCTACGAAAAGTTATTTTGGTTAATTACAACTTTGAATTTTACATTGTTGCATTATTCAATCGAAGAATAAAAAAGACTAGCTGCATTCATTTCTATGTTTAAAATTGTAATTTTTAAATAGACAATTTAGAATTTAAGTTCCATTGACATTATAAACGTATTTTTCAACGGCGCTTTTTTTGTCTTTTTTTGATTTCAGATTTGCAGAATGATGGAATTTAAATTTTTCATTTTCAAATGCATTATAATTTTAAAATTATTCAAATCATTACGCAGTGACCTGCAACGTCACGTGATGCGGGATCTTCTGCTTGGGAGCGTGCGTTGCTGCCATCTGCGTTTGACACACTTTGTGTAAGCTTACAAAATGGCCTGAAGGTGGTGTTATTGTACAAGCTTACAAAATGCTTTGTTTCAGATGGTAAATGCTGGATGAAAAAACGTTTATAGTTTAGATAAAAAAATTTTTTATTAACTATGTTAATCATTATTATGAACTATATTATTTCATTTAATTATGTATAGATATATGTTTTTGAATGATTAAAACTGTAATTTAAAACAAATTTGAAAATATTGTTTTTGGAATAGAAATGACTGTAATATATAACGAAATATTTTCAATTACGTAATAAAATTAATGATCTAAAACATCTAAATGTCTGTGTCATTAATTTGTTGAACTTATTATATTATGTAATATTATTTAGAAATTAATTTTTAATGGCATTGTTTTATGCAAGAAAATAAATATTATATATTACATAACAAATTTAATCGAAAATGTAAATTTTAGAAAAATTTTATAAATTATAGTTTTTTTTATCAAAAAAGCAATAATACACATTATTTAATTTTTTAGTTCATACTTAAATAATCGTTAACAAAAAATGTTCTAATTTTTGAATGAACTAAAATTGGAATTTTTATTTGCAATTTTTGAAATATAATTGTATCAATATTTAAAATTGTTAGTAATTTGTATAATTTACAATCATAGATTTAAAAATAATTTCTTGTAAGTAACAGAAATTGTATACTTTACTATATTATCGGCGAACAACTGTATTGATAATTATTGAAGTATGAAATAATATGATACGTTGATAATGTAGAAACCGTAATGTGTGTAATTATATTCACAATTCAAGATGAGTACACTCAGTAAATGTATATTTACAAGATTCTTGTTGAAAAATATTGTATTAACTTAAAAAAATAATATTATCCAAATATTTTCTTATTTTACAATTTATAAATTGTTTAAATAATTACAACATATATACATACAGTTTTGCAGAAATAAAGTAATTTTAGTTAAACATTTCAAAATATTAAAGCAAACATAAACTTAATATTTTATAAATTATAAACAAAATTATGTTTCAAATTATTTAACGTTAATTTAATAACACACCATAGCATAACGTAACCTTAATTTTAATAATTCATTGTAAATGTGAGAGCAACATTTATATTTATATCGAAATAAAATTACATTTCAGTATTAACTAAAGTAAAACTTGAATTTTGTGGCAACTGACCAAGTACAACGAACATATATTTTCTTGTTTAACATTTATTTATCTTTAAGCGAACATATATGAATGAACAGTAATTTATTAGTGTTTCAAATACGTGAATAATCTTTATTTTCAATATAATTACAATTTAAATATAAACTTAAATAATAATAATTTTATACGTTAGCCCGAAAACGCTTACGGCGCTCAAAATATGAAAATTAATTTTATTTCTGTTTTATTGTATTTTATTTACTGAATTACATTATCTATTATATTCAGAGATGGGCAAGCCCATTACTCAATTAAACAATATATTCAATAATTATTAAAAATAATACAATCAAGTAGTAAAAATGGAGGTACCATAGTTATTACTGGTAAAAAAAGTGAAAAATATACATTTTAATTCAGAAAGTAATTGAAAAGTAATTGGTTTTTTAATTAACCATTACTTTTGTAAATAAAATAAAATTATAAATTCAAACTTAGCACAAGTAAGACCATAAATAGAATTATTTGTTTATTCGATTCTACAACTTGCCAAATAACAACAAAGTTTTCAATTATTTTTAAAATGTATAATATTTTTCCAATTTTTAAAATTTAATATTTTAAGTAATTGGGTAATTATTTTTGCCCATCTCTGATTATATTCTGTTTGAGAAACGTTGATATTAATAATGCGTTATTAAAATAAGTGATATTATTATCTGGTAATATTATCAAATTTGATACGTTGCTGTATCGTTGTAATAAGATTCTAGCAACTCGATTGCAACGTTACTGCACCGTTCCAGCAAATTAAGGAGGTTCACTCGTGAAATACGGGGGGAGGGAATTACTTTATTTTTATAATGTATTAAATGCCCTTAAAAACACTTTTTTTTTTCTTTATAAATTATTGTTTACGACAAAATATTGTTTAATAAATTATAAAATGTTATTTTAAAATATAAAACCGATAAATTTATTAGAAAAATTTATTAATAAAAGTATGATACACAGAAAACAGTTTAGCAAAGCCGTTGTGCTTTAACAGTCAACGTTTCTGCAAAAGTAAGAGTGAACTGCGCCTCCTGTGTTTCGTAAAACGTCTATGCTTCTGTGGAGCACTGGTTACCCCACAGTCGCAGAACGGCAACTCTATACGCGACTGCTCTAAACTATAGAGCACTGAGTGCTCCGCATCTGGCATACAGGTTACGGCAATGTTAAAGTACAACAGATCTCTTGGTTGTAGCGCTGCAATTGCGCAAAACTGTTTTCTGTGTATGAAGTACATTTTTGAAGATTGTAAAAATGTCCAATGGTTCATTTTTATGTTATTGAAAAATAAGATTTCTGAAATGTTAAATAACTCATTTAAAGATGCTTAGTATTTTTTTATCATTTCAAATTGCTTTTTTCCTTTTGTTTCATTCAATTCTATTATTTTTTGCATAAGTCGAGTGAACCTTCTAAATTGCAACGTTATATTAGCGTCCTAGAAGTTTCTTTGTAACGTTGCTGTAATGTTTAAGCAAGGTTGAAGTATTGAAATTACAATGTTAATGCAACGTTGTTGCGACTTTTCTTACACGGACATTCGTAAGTCGCAGCAATGTTATTTTAACGGAACATACAGATGTTTGTAACTTTAACGTATTTTCGGTTGTATGTGGTTATCTGTCTTCAGCCATATATTTCAAGCTTAGAAGTATACCCTCGAGTATTTTCCGAGTATCTTTGGACTACTTTTAGGCAATCAAATTCAACACATAAATTTCATATCTCTCGCGATTTTTGTATTTTGTATTACGTAAGCATGTGATAAGTGTGTGTGTGATATGTGTATGTATGTGTATGTGTGAATGCTTACGGGACGAAAGCTTCGCTTTGCTCATTAGGAGACTGTTTTGATCCCTAGGGAGTAAAATTCCACTTTACTCCCTCAAATCCAGGAAGCAAAGTCTGACTTGTACTTGCATTTGGAACGAAAAATATCGTTTGCACCGCGGGGAGTAAAACAATGTTTTACTCTCTTACTGAACTTTTCAATGAAATAATATTGAATATTCATGCATTTTTCCCGAATATTCAATACTATTTCATTGAAAAGTTTAGTAATTTGATGCGAAATTTTGCATTTGTCCCTGTACACTACTGAAATTTCAATAAAACTTCAATTTTATACATAAATTTTTATAGTCATTTTTATAGTAAAATCCCATTTCAGAAGAAAGTACTTTAATTCAATAATGATTCCATAAAACCCAAATACTGATTCAATATTGAGTCCATATAATGATCAATATTGAATCAATATATTAAATCGATGTGTTCCCTTGGGGACGGAATAAGAACTGTACGCTATATTCCTGGTACAAATGACTTAGATTTTCAGGTTAAAAAATCATATACTGAAATAGTACGTAAAGTGCAACAGGAAAACCATATAAAATATATGAATGTTCATATAAAACTTGTGCTAAGTTATTATGATTTTATGTGACTTTCAATCGACTAAATAGTCGCATAAAACCATAATAGTTCAGCAAAAGTTTTCCATATACAATATGTGAACTTTCATATAAAACTTATGCTGAAGAATTATGATTTTATGTAACTTTAAAATCATAATAATTCAGCATAAGTTGTACATGAAAGTTCATATACTGTATATGGTTTTCCTGTTGCATTTTACGCAATATTGCAGCATATAATTTTTTAGCCCGAAAATCTAAGTCACTTGTACCAGGGTATCTTACGAATTTCTTTTCATAAAATGAACTCATATATATTAGTTTTCTTCATATAAAACATAATTTCTAAAAAGATATAATACACAATAAGCTTCAAGTGAATAGAATAGAATTAGTACTTTTTGTCACACGGGGACAGAAATTGCAATTTCTCTCTCTAGTGAGTTTTGGAGAAACTGCATTTTCTGTCCTTTGTGACGAAAAGTATCATTTGCACCTATGAAAATACAAGGCAATTCGCTTTCTCGTGCGATTAAAAACCTCGCTTTTGGCTGGGCTTGTAAACTTCGTACGAAAAAGCTAATTCGCTCTTATATTTTCATAGGTGCGAAACATCCCTGTTGAAAAAATCTATTAGAAACTAATAGGACCGTTTCTATAAATATCTAATCGTTTCTATGCGACTTTTGTCCGCAAAATGATCATTTTTGACCATCTATTAGTAATTCCACATTCATTCATTAGTCATTAATGGAATATCCACGTGAAAATGACTTTTGTATATTTTCTAATAGCAGTACTAATAGACATTATACAAATTCTTTTCTATGTGGAAATTCCCATAAGAACTAATGAACGAATTGGAATTTGTTAATAATTTCATATTGAAAATTCATATATGAAAAAGAATCATTTTGCGAACAAAATCCGCATAGAAACAATTAGATACTTATAGAAACGGTATCCTATTAGTTTCTAATAGATTTTTTCAACAGGGATACTATTATTTATTGGTGTTTCATATACTCAAATATAAACACGAAATTCAAGTGTTAAAAGAACCCCAAAACAACGCCATCTACACAAACTCGATTGTTTTTGCAACTCAGTTTTGCAAGGTTTTGTATTTGCGTTGATGCGGCAGTGTAGCACGCGATCATTGTGTCAAAAAATACTACGACAAAAGTAGTGTGTTGCGCGCGCACGCCATATTGTGATTGATTGTGATGGCGAGGTGGCGTGGCATGCGTTGTTGGCGGCAGCAGGTGCCGCGCAGCTCTCTCGTTCAACAGCAACGTCGGGCCACTCGTCGTCAGCAGTTGATGTTCGCGTTTTGAAGTGTGCTCGCGTTGGCTTTCGTCGTCTAATTGTTGTTATTGTTGTTGACGAAAAAGAAAAAGAAAGAAAAGAGAGCGAGACTGAGATATAGAATTGTTAATGTGTGTGCGGTGTATGTGTTGCTTCTTGTCTAGTGCTTGTGCCGCTTTTGCGTCAACTCATTCCTAACCTCGCGGTTACGTGGCGGATCAAACAAGTCCCGGTTCCAAATTCATAGGGCACGTGCATCGCGCCATGAAAGCGCATATAACGGGTACGTGTCGCTCCAATTTTTCATCCCACACACGCACACATGCCAAACAATTTTTTGCTATGTTATAAATAATCTGCGATTTATACATATATGTCATACATTTTTTATATATAAATAATTTGTTATATATATTATTAACTTCGATATAATGCGTAATTCTTTTTGTATTTACTGTTGTTATACACTGAGAAAATAAGTTGACAGTTGATGAAAGTGTGTGACTTTTGGGTGAATGTAGATACACAGTTGGCAATGAAAGTTTCGCATGTGTATGTTTTACACAGATACAACAGGATGTTCCGCTAAAACACACCAGAGCGCAATTATTCTGATTAATAGTCGAATCACGCGCTAAAAAGCTTACCAGCTGTCTCAACCAATGGCTCTTTAATCTAGAAAACCCAATTGCAGATCTTTTACCTTTGACGTTGATTTTGGCAATTGCTTACATCAATAGCAACATTTTCATTCTTATAGATTAAATAAAATATTAAAATATATATATATATTATATATAAAACTGAACTGGTGTTAACATATAACGTTTTAATTGTTTCAACTTTTACGTATTTCGATCTTTCTTTATTGTTTTGTTTGATTCATTTTTACTTTTTAGTTTCTTTTGTTTTATTTAAGTTCAAAGAATGTTGATCAATTTCAATTCAATATACGTTTATGTAAATTTGAATAACATGAAAATACAATAAACCATTAGGTAAAATAAAAAAGTAAAGAAACTTAAAACCAAAATGTATTTATTTAATAAACAAAATATTTTGGATTAAATGAAGCATACAAATGAAATCGTTAAAACACAAAATGATTTATCAATTATATAATGGTTATTTATATTTTTCACCTAAATCAATAAATGATATAAGTCACCTTTTGAAATAAAATATAAAATGTAGTAACACTATTATTTAAACGTATAATATCTATTATCTTTTCTGGAGACAGAAAAGATAAATAGATTGAGGGGAAAAATAATGATTAAAGGCTTCGGCGTTCACCGGATAGCATTTATTTAGCCATAATAACCTGATTATCTTATTGTTCCGAGCACATTATTATCCTTTTCATCATAAATCTGGTCGCGCAGACTAGCTGCACAAAAAGTGCAATACTTTTTTCCCGTTTCATACGTGTCAACTTTCATATTATTTCGTAGTGTATCATCATTTATTTTATCGCCAAAGTATAAAGCAAACATCAAACTGACCTAAAAATGAAAATGTCTGTTAAATAAATAAAATAATAGTATTAAATAATACCAATGAAAAAATGCTATATACAAATGTATTAAAAAGAACATTCTTTTAGAGAAAAAATATGTTGAAATTGTCGTTTCATGTTGGATAATTCTTTTTAAAAAAGAGACACCAGAGTAGTTAAACCAAACAAACGTACAAACAACGTTATTGGCTGAGAGCAAAATGTTCATTCATTTTGTTGTTTGTACGCGCACGTTAGCTACATCGCCTTGAATTTCCTTGCCAAAAAGTTAGCGGAAGAATAAATTGAATGATTTTCGTACGAAAGTTGCGGTTTCAAGTTTTTTTTTCTTCATCTTCAACTTTCTTTTAACTTACTCGAAACTTCGAACATGCCACGAAAACATATTTCAATCATCCTCGTTTTTTCGTAATACTTCACCGGCGCGCGATGTCGATAAAATAAAAATAATTAATTTTATTTTCATTATGTCTGATTTATCAAACTAATACGAATAATCGCTAAAGTTATGAAAATTATTTTCAGATAACTTTCTAATTCTAATTAAACGTAAATATTTTTTATCATTATTTTATTTTTGTTATTTATTTAAATCTTTAAATAAAAAAATTTTTCTATTAGTTTTGTTTAGTATTAAATTATATATTAAATTAAATATTATTATATATTTATATAATATACTATGTTTTATATTATAAAATGATATAAATTAAATAAATTAATAACACGTTGTAATAAATGTCACATGTTAATTAAATTATATACTAAACATATTGTAATGGTCTAAAAATCTGAGTCATTACCGCAAGCGATATAATTAAAGATAATAATTCGCAAGACAACGGTCAATTCGGGCGTCAGAAGTTCGTCCGTTAAAAGTATTTTGACACGTTTCGCGGAATAACGTCGTGCTGATAATGCTTCGACAACAGTTTAGACAGTGATATCGCACATTCTTATGGTGCAACGCTGGAAGTATTTAATAGCAAATACTTTTAGGATTTGCAAAAGGATGTCCCAGTGCTTAACAGGGGACATCTTCTCTCGTCAACGAGCAGTAGAACAAAAGTCACAGAATTAGTTAGTGACAAATATTTTTTCGGGACCTTAAGGTCCCGAAAAAACACGACATATAAATTTTAAATAAGATGATTTTTCCTTTTTTTCTTACTTCGCAAACGAAAAATCATTAATATTTTTAAATAATATACGAAATAACATTTTATATTAATCAAAATGTGCAAAAAAAGTGCGAAAATGTCGATCTGGTCTTCAAATTTAATTCCAATTGTTTATTAAATTGTAATTTAAGAAATCTGTATTGTCGGTAATCATAGCTTTGACATCGCCTTAAGTCCCTTTGTTTGTGAGGAATTTGCCCTTAATTGTGTTCTAACACATATTGAACACTTAATTTTATCCTCAAGTTTACACCTGAAAAATTGTAAGGAGGAACCTGCCTCCAATAAAGAATTTGCATAATTCTTGCATAAAAATTGCTTAAAAATGTAACTGCACTGAACAAACTATAGACTTATTATTTGTAAGAGGAATGTGTATTTAAAAGTGAAGTTTGTTTATGTTTTTTATTTAATTTTTTTGGTGTTAATGCGTAGCCACATAACTGCCATTTAGTCAAAACTTAGGGATAATCCATGAAGTCTTGAGTTAAAATTAATTTAAATAAATTATGTTAAGATTCATAGAATTTTTTTACTTATAAACATCGAAATTTAGGTTATAATATATTAAACTATTTTTGTATTTATTCTTTGAATTTTTCTTTACTAAGTATAAGTCTATAGTTTTTTCAGTGTGTTTAAAAAAATAAGTTTCTTCTATTTATTCATTTATGTTTTTTCAGGTCTAACGCTGACTTTATGATTTCGTTTCTGCTTGATGAGTTACGTGCGTCGTGTTCTTGACATGTGAGATATTTCACAAGAATTTGCCTTGTTTCCTTGATAACGGTTCCTATGGCTATTGCGGATTTCACGCCAGCTGCTTAGAACCATTGATATGCACACATAAATTGCACAAGTACTATTACAAACTTACACATCGTGAAACATGCGAAACGACTAAATCAAATTAAAAGACAACTTTTAAGCATACAATTGTCCTCTGAATCACATTTTAATTACCCTCAAAGTGCGGTGATTGTTGTTTTTTTTTCTTCGCACGATCGGTTGAAGAGAGAAAAAAAATGCAACGTTGCAAATGGGAACAAATATTTCTTACACCGAGTGAAAGATAAACAATTTTGTGAGAAGAAAATACGGTTTTTATTGGCTCATTACATTATTGCTTCATTATTCGATGCTTTTACTGGAACATTATTGTTAGTCGCATTATTGAATTTTACGTTTGATTTGTATTTTAAAAAGGACATTGATAAAAGATAAAAAAGTACAAACAATTATTTACGTTAATATTTAAAAAAATAATTTTTTAAAAATTAAATAAAAATAATAAATAAATTAAAAAAATATAATTTCACCAAACCAATCCATTTTCATTTTAAATTTGAAAAAAGAAATTATTTTTCTCGCTAATTAAGTTGGTTTTTCTGATATACACCCAGAAAAGTATATAGTAACTTTTTCTATAAATAATGGAAAAATGAACCCAGAATTACATGTAAAGACAATTTTACAATAATTTATGGGAAAATTGGCAAAATTTATGTGAAAAATTGCAA
>JABFPJ010002559.1:0-19111 GCA_022817425.1 Gryon sp. ZL-2020
TTTATTTGTCTGGATAGACTATTTTTTGAAACAAGTATTCAATTCTTTAGAACCACATTTACCTTTATGTCATTTTATAAAAATATCTATAACTTCTAAAATATAAAATTATCAGTGTGAAGTTGTCAACTATCAAACCTCTCCATAAGCGCCTATGTAAAAGAATCAGTTTTTGATTAACTTTAAAAATGGATTTCTCAAAATTGAGATTAGATAGGTATATTTATCTTTGCAAAAATGAATAGCTTATGATTCGAAGAATATCGAAGAATATTAAAAACAATTGATTATTAATTTCTGTAACAACCAATATTTTGTAATAACATCCTTAAATTGTTTAATAAATAATGAATTAAGAATTATAATGTGTACTGTTTCATTCTTTTGTTCTGGAAGAATTATATGATCGAAGAAAAAATAATTTTTCAAGTAAACTTTTAGCTCCCCCTCCCCGTGTAACTTCCCCCGTTTTGTTTACAAATTGAAAAGAACAGAAAAAACGGGGAAGTTACGGAGCCAAAAGTTTACCTCAAAAATTACTTTTTCTTTGATCATATAATTCTCCCAAAACTAAAGAATGAAACAGTACATGTTTTAATTCTTAATACATTATTACATAATTTCAAAATAAAGAAACACTAACTTCAATGTAGCAGATCTCAAGAATCACCTTAATATTAAACAAAATAATTTAAGTTATATTATTTAATTTTACACAATTGACACAATTAAATTGTAAAATAATATTATAGTATTATTATTAAAATATTTAAAATAATATTGATAAGACAATATATAATACATAATATTCAATTCATCATTTTTTAATTCTACTATATTTATTTATATGTGTTAATAAAATTACATTAATTTTTATTATTCATAATAATAATTATAGTAAATGAATTGTTTATCTGCTTGTTTTTGCATTATACTTACGATTGATTTGGTTTTAAATTAATGAGATTGGCAAGATTTGGTAGAGTGGCCGGCAAATTTGTCGTTGGTAAACCGCAATACCATTTTAACTGTGCTACATTCTTGTTTAGAAGATACACAGCGTACTGAAACCGTACTCTGTCCTTGCTCTTTGAATATAATGGAAACCTGAAATTTCAATATTGTGGTTTTATTCATGTTCTAACAAGAATAGAATCATATTATATAAATAATGAACTTTGACAAGAATTTAACAGAAAATTTAAATTTAATTTAAAATAAAAATATTAAATTAAGGTAAACAAATTAAAATAAAAATTAACACATAAAAATACTTTATTTTATAAAGTTTATATATATGAATGCAAATAGAAACTTACTGTCGATTAGGAATGTTTTCTGTTACATGGTCAACAATCTTACTGCGTGAACCATAAAATATGATTTTATATCTTAAAGGTACATTCAAAAAATTAGCTATCATTTGTGTAGTATGAGCAACAAAACCTAAAGCTACTTCGAAACTCGTGTTATATGTTTTTTCTAATTCTTCACTGTCTGGCAAATAGGCGTCTTGTATTGTATATTTTCCATCTGATTCCTGTAGAAATAAATATATATTCTATATTAATGAGTTATCTTAAATTACATATTTTTATTAATCTGTATTGTTTTCTTTATTATGAAAAACATGTTTATTACAAAACATAATATAAAACATTTACAATAAATTCTTAATACCTGTTTAATTGGATATATAAGACTCATATCCGAAATTAGTTGACGTTGCTTTTGAATGAGATGTCCAGTTAATTGTATAAAATCATCTCTCTTTTCTAAATGCTCTTGTCTCCATTCGCATAATCTTTCGATATCTTTATTAAGTTCCCTATACCTATCCATTAAATCAGAGCCTAAAAATATACATTTGTATATAAATTTACTTTTAAATATAAAACGTTATTATTGACTAAAGTCTAATTAATTTTTTATTCAAAATTTCCATGATTGTAAAATCTAAATTAAATTCTCTTTTATCTAGACAAACCGTAGTTTTTCTATGCCAAGATTAAACGGAAAAGCTTTTTGCTGTTTTAAATAGAAGTGTTTTTGTTTCTGGAATATATTTTGTTTTATACCTTGATCTTGATTTTCCTCGACGATGTCGGAATGTTTTTGATTAAGTGCGCGAACTTCGCCCATCTTTCTAAGTCGTTCCTGTTCTAGCAGTTTTGTTCGAAACTTAACGTCCTCAAGTTCCTTTTTAACTCTCAAAATTTCCGCCCGCTTTTCTTTGCTAACTCTCTTAGGCTGCAACAGTCTATTAAGCGCCGTTGCCGGAAATTTGGGCACATGCACGCCATTGGCAATACGCTCGCGTAAATTTTTGACTGCGTCGGTCTGCTGTTTGAGCGCTTGCATCATATTACGCAGACTCTTGAGTTTTTCTACGTCGTAGCTGTCCTTCACCTCGTTACTGTTGATGGACATGTACAGGTACTTGTTCAGATTCGGCTTATTACGAAACTTATCGGACGGCGCAAAGTAGCCACCGTGAAATTGAAAAATAACCATGTTGTCGCACAAAATTGCTTCGAGATTTGACGATAACTTTGGTCCGAGGTAGATTAACCGGCTCAGCGACAAACACCACGTGAACACAGTTGTGTCCGACGAAGGATCATTTGCTTTTGTCCTCTTCCATAATCGAACGACGATTTCTGCAAACACATTCAATCAAATTAGTATTTAATACTCAAATAACAATCAAATTTATGTTATGTTAATCATTAATTTATCAGGGTGATCCCTCTAAATAATTAAGGAAATTTCTAACAAACTTTCCTGATCTGTGCAGATTTTTCAGACAAAATGTTGCACTTTTCTCCAACTGTAATGTATATACTTTAGGAGTTAAATAATTAGTCTAATTATTTTAGCATTGTTACTTTTTAAACACAGATAAATTTATTATATATTTATCAATAAACAGAAAAGTCGAAGAATGAACAATTGTTTCAATTTCAATAGATTGCTTGAAATTTGTTAAATAAAAAATTATTCTGTATTTCTCTGACTTATAATAATAAAATTCCGCAACTTTTCTTGTCCTTTTCATGAAAGCTCATCAATTTTCTGTGACTTTTTCAGAGTTTTCTATAAAATGGCCACACTGCTGAATAAAATTAAAATAATTTACCACTGGCAGTTGAATGATCTGTGGAGTATAAAGTAGGCACTTCTAGACTCGCCCATCTTGGGCTTATACTATCTATCGGTTCACTCGTATACAAGGGCGATGACATGCTCGTCCTGTGAATCGTATAATAGAACCATCGTGTTTCCTTCTTTTCATTGCAGTCCAAATTATGACCGATTATTCGAATTAAACTTCGCAAACGTAACTGAAATTAATCAATATTATAATTAATATTTGGATGAAATACAAAAATTACATGAAAATACTACAAGATTAATACAACTTATGAAACATTAGAACTAAATAAGTTAGAATACTTTATTTGCTACTACTTTCATCATTCATGATTTCTCATTGAATGTTGAATGACAATGAAAAACAAAACATGTGCACAATTCAATAGTACACTAAATAATACAAAGGAGAGTATCTTATCATAAGAACATTCAAACATACTTTATTCTTATACATTCTGGTTATATTCTTCTTATTATTTTAAAATTTCAAATAGGTCAACTCTACTCTATTATTATTATTTAAAAAAGAAACTAGCAGAATACATGACATACTTACAAAAAGAGTGTTACTTTTGAATAATTTATGAACAAGTTTAAAGGGATAAAGTATCTTCCAATATAAACATAGACAGTAATTTTATACATGTGTATAATTTAAACACTGAGTCTTAAACGATTTAAACGATATCAAAAAATTGCCTTGAAAAGTGTAAAGTTACAGTATAGTCAAAATACAATTAAACTGTTATTTTCTTATGTAACATTGTAAATATTACTGTAATTTATTTTTTTAATTTTTCTAGCTTAAAAAGACATTGCAAAAGGTCAGCATATCTGATATGAATTAATAATTATAATTGTAATGATTGTAATGAATTTCTTCAATTCATTTATAAACATCACTAAGTAAACATTTATTTTTCTTTTACAGACATTAGTCAGCAATTTTCCGTATAATACAATCTTTTACGGAAACACACGGGCGATGTAATCTTTTTCCGTGTATTCTTTCATCACATATCTTTTTTTAATTACAATTAAGTGAATTAAAAAAAACATGCAGATAAATATTTAGAAAATATTTTTCGCAAAATTTAAGTAATATGATTTATTTTATTTATTGTTAAAATATATATAAATAATGTTAACGATAAAAAATTGCCAGTAAAAGCAAATTAAGCTTATTGGTGCTTTTTCGGGTCAAAGCACGTGACTGACTCATCGGTCTACTAGATTATCTGACGTTTAAATAGTTCACTTGATTCATCAACAATTAATAACTAACAATTCATAGAACTATTGTTCTTCGTTAATCAAGTCTCACATAAAGCATACAGACTAAACATAGTTAAATAATTTCAATTCTAACTTTAAAATAAATACCATTAATCGAATTATAAATCAATTAATTTTAATTCAATTATCCATCCTTTGTTTATGTTACTAAATAGAAGATATAATTGAATCTTATATAACCAATTTGTTTACAAGTATATATAAGCCTTGTTTTATTGTTTTTATTAAGTATGAAAGATACTGTTACCTGTTGAGTGGCAAGTGGCAACCAGGTTTTGTATCTTGGAGTGGCACGAGGCTGCAGCGTCGGGTCCCAATCTCTAATGATGTCCCTCGTCTCCGTCGGCTCCATCTTTCACGCCCATAGTAGCCGAGTCAGTGCAATCCAACAATGCCAATCAAAACGCCCCTCTCACAATTTCTCACCTTTATCAGCAGAGGTTATTTTCTATTTTATTATTCTTTTTGTGGTTAAGAAAAACTAAAAAATGTTATTCACTAGCACTTTATTTGCAACAACACAAATTTCAACGTACAATTTCAATGAATCCAACGATGACAACGACGTTGCAAATTTTTGGAATGTTGTCGGCAAAAAGTGACGGGAAAAAAGAAAGGCAATTTGCTTAATAGTTGATTAGTTGCATTATTATCAACTGGCTGAGCGAGATATTGCGCGTCGCAATTTCGCAAAATTCGGAGCCACCGACGACGTATACGAAGCAGCCGAGAGTTTCACAGTCACGGGTATTAAAATGTGCCCCACTGCCACGCCAACTGACAGCCCAAGATCAAGTCCACGAAACCTGCAACGCATTGTTGCCACATCCACTTATTAATTGCTCCCACACTTTTCAGCAATATACAAACAATCTTGTTTGTTATTTTCAATTTGCTATCAAAATAAAACAACGTCATCAATTAACAGCCGTTATTAAGTTTTAAAACAATAATTGTTTTTATTATTTTTTAATTCATTGCACTTTTTTATTATCTTAAACAATATTTTTGTATTCAGCTTGTTTAATCTTGCAAAATAAGATCTAATTAAAATCATAACAGATTTATAAAAAAAAGCTTCTTAAATTACTAGTTATAGAAAAGAATAATTTTTTAATACATTTTAAAAATATATATATTATATGAATATAACAAAATGAATAAAATAATATTATCTAAGACGGAACTACGATAAATTTACTTATTACAATTTTCAATCAAGTTGAAACATCAAATTGTAAAATGTTATTAATTAATCAACTAATCAATCAAAAAATTTTCTTTATAGTAAGATATATGTATTTGAAATAAATAAAATTAAAAGTAATTTAAAAAGTTAAAAGTAAATAAAAAATCTTAAAGCATGAGTTACTTACACTGACGCAATAAATTGACATTTGTTTGTATGAAATATTTTCATTTGTAAAATAATTTCGATATTGAGAATACTTGAAGATAAAGGTTGTAAATTTTTGTGAATAACTGTTTTCATATTATAACTAAACAACAAAAAACTAAATATAATAATGTATATATAATATATACAAAATAATATAATTGAGCCTAAACTCAAAAACGTGACAACGCTGTTCAAAATCGCGCGATTCTACCGATCAATGAGTGTCACGTCGATAAGACAGACCCCGGTCGATAAATTGATCGTCGCTTTGCGCCAAGTGTACAGTCGAAGCGCTAATTTTGTAGTAACTTGAAGTCGCGTGCTTTTAAATAACTTTCTCATCAACCATCGAAACTGGCACTTTAACCTTAATTGCAATATCCTTAATATAAAAAATACCGTCAAATCAACTTCCAGTAACCTTCTTTACCTTAATCTCGTTTAATTGTACTAAAATTATTACAATAAATACGTCCAAATTCCCCCTCCCATTTATTTGCAAACGTCAAATTGTAGGCGTTGTTGTGCAAAAAATTGTTGCCAACACGAATGAACAAAGGCGCTAACAATTGCTTATGCAAAGTCCATTTCCTAACCTCAAATTACAATTTGCGAGAGTTGGTAGTAAGCGTTCATTGGCGCCAGAAAAGTGACTAACTTTGGAATGGCCACCGCAAGTTCGTGCTGATCGTGTTTATTAAACTTCATTTAACCAAAGGTAGTCGCAATTTTTGCACTAAAAAAATACAAACTACACCTTAAATCACGTAATCATTCATTCATCTTTACAAGGAACGTTGGCTCTCAAACATGTGAGTAAATCCGCGCCGGCTTTGTGCGAAAACGAGAATGCCGCCTGACGACTTTTTGCTTGAGAGTGAAAAATGAAAATGTCATGCGTCTTGATGCTCATAAAATTACATAATTATATGTGATTTTTTTCTGATTTAAACCAAGCTCTATCTATTGTATTAACGCTTAAATTTTAGTTGAGTAAAATGAGAAAACTTATTTTGAGCAGCTTAACCTCACAAATTGGCGTTACTTAACCTAACCTTGTTTGCGAATTTGCTTGACCAGACTGTACCGCCGGTTTGGTGTATGGATTGGGAATTGTTGCTTGTATTGTATCGTCGATTGTTTGCACTTATTTTGATTTTAATATTAGAGATTTGCTATTATGAGTGTGTTTTATATTATGTTTAAGAGTTTTTTTCTCTTTTGTATGCTAAACAAAATCATATGTATTTCTTTTTTTTAATCAGTTTTTTGCGTAAAATTTTTAGTTTTTAATTGGAATTTCTCGTATTTTTTGTGTAGTAATATCCATTTGTGTTAGAAAAATAGAATTATGTTAATATGAATTAAATTATTATACTAGAAAGACAGTGATAAATTAAAATTTGTTAAAGTTGTGCAATATTCCAAATATGCACAAATATTTGGAATATTGCATATTTTATAATATTTAGAGTATATTTTTTGAATATTTTTTAGTATTTTTACATTGAATGCAATTTTGTGTTTATATCAGTGTAAATATATGTAATATTTTGTTTTATAAACAAAAATTGAATAATGACTTTTTTCATTTTGAGATTTTAAGTATTATTAATAATAATAAGTTAATATGTTTCGTATTTGAACAGTTTCATCAAAACAAACGATTGAAAGCACATGAAATTTCTGAAAGTGCTAATAATAAATTATAAACAATCTTGGAAAATAGAGCTATTTAAATAACTTTATGTTATTTAATACGAAAATGAGTAAACAAATGAATATTGGAAATAAAGTTATATAAAACGTTGCAATTCACTTAAATTTGAATTAAATCATTTTTAATGACTGTATCAATTTCATTTTATTAATTTATGTTTGAAGTGATAATTTTTAACAATATGATTTTGATTGATCTTTGTTAACTTTCAGATCGACAATATAATTAAAATACAAAATGGAAACAACAGATCAAGGTGAGGAACCGACAACCGAAGTGAGATCGACAGCATCGTCTCCAAAAGCGTCTACAGAAGCTAAATCTCCTGAACATTTTGAATCCTCTGAGTTAACTGAAGGACAAGATACCGATTCAGTAAAGCAAATAGAACCAGAAAATCAAAGTGAACCAGAAAATTCACAAACTGAACCAGAACCGAGTGCAGAAGCAGAAAAAGAATCAGAATCAGAGCTAAATGATTCAACGGATTGCGTGGTTTTGAAGGACGATGAACAAGCAGAACCAACGAATCCCGTAGAAACGGAAGAAAGCGAAATTCAAAATGTTGAAGACAAAATGGACGTTGACGAGAGGCGCAGTGAAGTCGATGAATCAGAAAATGTGGATAAAAGTAAGGAAACTGTCGAAAGTGATGCTAAAGAGGACTTGACAGTTGAGGGAACGAGTAAAAATGGAAATAAAGACGAAGAAATGGAAGTGGAATACGTTGGAGAGAACACAAACAGTCCAACAACAAAGAGCGACGTCGGCTCAGAAAAGGAGTCCGATTTCACGCACGTAAATGTCGAGCAGTCAGAATCAGCGGTCGAAGAAACATCTGAGTCTTCACCAAAGAATAATCTGGCAGAAATCGAGGAGATGGATGTCGATATGGACCAAGCGAATGCAGACAAACGACCCGATTCGGTGGCAAAGCAGGACGAAACATCACGTGACTCGATCGTCATTAGTGAGGATCAAAGATCGTGCGACACTGATGGCAATGTGGCATCGGAAAAATCACCGCCAGTTGCCGAAGAAAGCTCGGATCGTGAGATCGAAAAGAGTGAGACTGACAATGAGAAAAATGATACGGAGTTTGTACAAATAACGCAAGATAAAAATGACGACTCGCAAATTGAAAGTCACTCGATGGACGCGGAAGATCCGTTTGGCGCTGATAATATGCAGTGCAATGAGTCCACGGAGCAAAATGAAAAAGACGCTGAAGGTAGTGAATGATATATGAAAATTCGATTTATTAATTAAATTAATTAAATGGCAGAATCGGCAAATTCGGGATTTTTCTATAAACTGATTAAGAAATCAATTATTTCTCTAAAATATTATATTTTTTCTTTTACTTTAAAAATAAGAGTTATTAAATTTTATTAAAAGTTTTTAAATATTTTTTTAATCGTTTAATTTAAATTATGTTAATTCTGTTGAAGGCTTATAATTAACTTATAATTAAATCTATATTTAATTTAACTTTTTAGTGAGGAAAGCAACTTTAGAAAAACTTGGTGAACAAGCTGATAACCTTCAAGACTTTGTAAATGCTCAGGGTAAAGACTTGTCGTCTCCGAAGGAACCGAAATCACCAGAAGACACGACAAAATCTATTGAAACTGAAAAGCCATTGGAAAAGGAAACAGAAAGCGAAGTTATAGTTGAAGGCGATACGGGAAAAAAGTCGAGCGATAAAAGTGATGCAGTGGACGAAATCATTCCCGGCCAAGACGATGAACTTTGTATCATTCCAGACAGTATGAAAATCATGATTCCTCCGAAAGAAAGCAAAGATAAAGAAAGTAAAGTAACGTCCGAGGAAGAGAATAAAGAAGTCAGTGTATCAAAATCATGTGAAACTGAAGAAAAGGACGAGGAGAAAGAAGTGCAAAATGACGAAGTAATTGAGAAAATTGACGAGAAAAAGGACAAAGCGACGGATGGCGATGTGATGATTGTAGATGAAAAGTCAAAAGAAGGTTCAGATGAAGTGGAGGAAATCTCGAGTGAGGAGATTTGTAAGCAGTGCAAGAAAAAGAAGCCATGCAAGTTTGTGGCAAAAGTTGGCTTAGAGTCTTTCAATGTTTGTTCAAAAGCGTGCAAAATGGCCTTCCAAGATGACAACAACAAGTCCACGGATATTCCAAGCGATGGCGTGAGTTCGAAAAAGGAAAAACGTTGCGCTAATTGTCTGTTGATAGTCGAGGCTAATGATGAGCGAAGTCTTTCATGGGAGACAATGGAGTTCTGCAATGAGGAATGTCTAGGCAAATTTCAGACTAAGTACGGCAGTTACTGTAGGAATTGTAACGGCGCTGTACAGTCTGTGAGTTTGGGCAAATACTGTGTGCGATTTGGCTACGACGTTCGTCAATTTTGTTGCTCCACTTGTCTCGAGGAATTTAAAAAGGGATTGAAAGTATGCAGTTATTGTCAAAAGGATATCAGCGCAGGGACTGAGGGATTTTTAGCGCCAGTGGGAGATAAAGGACAATTTAAAGACTTTTGTACGCAAGAGTGTATGGAAAAGTACTCCAGAATGAGCTCTAGTGAACCAGTTGCTCCTGAAAAGAAGCCTTGTGGAGTTTGCCAAGAGGTACAGATGATGATACAAATTTAAAATAGGACTACGATGACAGTCATTCACAAAAATTATTAAAATAACCCTCATTTTCTAGTATTCTAAAAATTACAATTGCTTTACAATTGAGAATATTTCGTACACAAAAGTCTTCAATTATTACTTCAATTGAAGTGACTCATGTTTTAAGGCTTTTAATTTATATAATTTAAAACCATATTGTAGCACTGTAAAAATCAATAGAAATTTTCATACCTGCCACTCAGCCTGACATAATATTGTAGTCCAGAGGCAACTTATTTATTCTTGAGTGCGCATGCGCGAGAGAGGAAATTATTGCCTAGTAATACAATATTATTGCAATTTTTGTTTGTCCATGCGTAAATGTTATGTCAATTACCTTGCGAATATTTTGGCAACGTCACACGTTTTAATATGATAATGAAAATAAATACATTTAATGGATATTTAGAATTAAACAATTACATAAAGTAAAATGTTTTTTGTAAACTCCATTAATAGTATGATTATGTACTTTTCACTAAAATATTGTCAAAAGTAAATACATCATTATTTTATTATTGAGATATTTATTCCTTTGTAAAATTGCGACGTTGCCATATTCAACTTCCAAGAATATTTTTGATCATGTATGACTTCCTATACTATAATTTATTTTAGAAATAGTACACAATTAACTTTTTGTAGACAGGGCTGACCCCAGCGTTTTTAAAGAAAATTACGTGACAGGACTGGTTGGTTCCTGCACAGCAAATAACTCACCAATTTTTTAAATTTTCCGTGTAGACAGAAAAATTCTTTTTTGTTCGAATGTCATTGAATGATTTATAATTAATTGATTAATAATGAATTAATTATGCATCATTGTTTTATCAAAAACTGTAATCAACCCGTGTGTTATGTCCCATCTTAAAGTTACTTTTAAAAATTATTTTCATTATAATTTATTTGAACAACTGATATGAAATAATTTACTTCTTGCAGGACAAAATTGTGTTTTGTGAGGTTCAGGTGGACAGAACAACGCCAGTGCCAATCTGCAGTGAACCATGTTTTGCTGCATTTAAGTTTGTAAATAAAGTGGATCCGTCACAATGTTCAACTTGTAAAAAATACTTCGAAAATTCTAATAAAAAAAGCTTCGTTGTATTCTATGAGCAAGATGCACACTCATTCTGTAGCAAGACTTGCTTAAATGTGTTTATCATCACTAATCGAAAGATCGTGCCCTGTAATTGGTGTAAGGTGAAAAAGTACAATTTCGATATGATCAAGAGAGAACTTAAAATAGGACAAGTAATAATGATGTGTAGTTTAAACTGCTTAACATTATATCAGGTAAAAATTAAATTTCCATTGAAATGATTAAGCATTACAAGAGCAGATGTTTTAAAAGATTTAAATGTTTAGGTTTCAATAAACGCAGTTTCTGCTAAGAGGATCCGATGTGATTATTGCAAAGAATTTTCACAAGCACAATATCACTTGACAATGTCAGACGCAACTATACGGAACTTCTGTTCCTATAATTGTGTGATGAACTTTCAGGGTCAATATACAAAATCGCCAATTACGATACCTTCCAGTGACGATCCAGTGCCTACTGGATTACCCAAACGAACACTACCAGCTCCTCCTCGAGGCTTAGCTCCAACGTTAGTACTTTCTCTTGCATTTAATCAAAATTAAATCTTATTAATTTAACCTTGATTAATACAACAAAATCTTTTTTTTTTAGTATTAAACCAGTGGATATGCAACAAAAGAAAACTCTGCCTGTGATATCATCGGTAACAAGTCTCGCGTCAATAACGAATGGTCAGACAATTGAAGCATCATCTCCGGCGACTGTTACAAAAACAACAGTTGGTGTGCAGCCAATGACCCAAGCTACTGGACAGCCCCACGTGATTTACAAACAACAGGTGATAACAAGGCCACCGAGTCCCGTAAAAATGAGCAACAAAATGACCTCGTGCAAGCCAATCACTCATACTAAAGGTATTTACGTTCGTCCACGTCAATCCACGGTTTCAACACAGACCGATGACGAACTCAAAATTGTGATTCCCATTCCCGTTCCAATTTATGTTCCCTATCCGGTGCATATGTTTTCGCTGCCATTCCCGGTTCCTGTGCCAATTGCCATTCCAGTACCTGTTCCAATTTTCATTCCTACAACGAGAAACAGTGCCAAGGGAATTATGAAAGAAATGAAGCGGATACAGGAAAAAATGCCATCCGATCCATTTGAAGCGGAACTTTTGATGATGGCGGAAATGGTTGCTACGGAGAAGAAGGCAGAAAGTGATTCGGATTCTGCGGATGAAAATAGGTAAAAAATGCTTTTTCGAGAAAATAAAGAAAGAAAAGTGAATACATTAAGAAAATGAAATATTATGTGGTATCATTTGTATAAATACATTTTATCATAAGAAAATGTAAATTTTATTATCAAGCAATTATGCATCATTAGATGAAATAAGAAAAACGTATTTTGTATAAAATCAGAGATATTTAAAATCAAAGTTAACTTTTAATATGTGTTGCATAGGTAGTATTATAACGAATGATAAAAATATATAAATGTTTAATATGCAAAATTACATAAATTAAGAAAACAAATAATTGAGTGTTACTTGAACGTTGTTAAATTTAATAAACTCAAAAATGCAATTTTCTTCTACACCATTTTCAAGATAAATTTTACTGTTTATAATCCGAGATGGTCGAGATTAAAATATTCTTAAAGTTTGAAAATATGGCAATGTTTCAATTCGAAAAAAGAATAAACACCTTGCTATTAGATGTTTACAAACGTGTAAATGAAAATTGCAATATTACAAGTACAGTTTTAATCCCAATATAAAAGCTTTTTACAATGATAACATATGATCTTATGTTATAAATTAAAGATCTTAAAATATAAGTTGAGATGAGACTAATAGGTAGAATATAACTCAATATATGTTTATGCAATATTTTATTCAATTTTTATAAATAAATATAATTTTTATTGCAAGAAAAAGAAAAACATTTTATGGCAAAATTTTGTACATTTTGACATGTAGAACACCAATCCACAAAAAAGTTACCAGAAAGTTAATCCTTTATATGTTAATCCCTATTTTATAGTTAATCAATTATACAGCAATTGTAACATTTAATATACTCGAAAGTACGGGATGTAGTTGTATCTTTTAATAATAATCTGTAAATTACCGTCATTATAGTTCTACGTTAATCATAAAAAATGGTAATAAATGAATCTGCAGAATTGATTGTTTTTATATTTATATTTTTAGAGTTGATGGAGATGAGCAGACAAATACAAACAGCGATAGTTATAGTCCCGAAGGTGTCGACGCAAACAATGCGTTCGAAGAAGACGTATTGCAAATGGCACTAAAAATGGCCAGTGGAGAAATGGAAGAGCCTGCAGTGGATTTGGAAGCTGCTTTGACAACAAATACAATCACCCCATCGCAAGGTCAAACACAATCTGACGCAAACTTGGAAAATGAAGGTATTTTGTCAACATTTCACATTCTTTATCCATATTTATTTCCATCAATTTGATATTATGTTTTTACTAAAAATGCGATAAACACAAACCTATTATAATATGTTATCATTTCATATTACGAAAGTAAATACGATGTCAGAGTTAAATGACAAAGGTGATAGTAGTTTTATATATACTGAAATATCAAGTAAAATAATTTTGTTTAATAAGTGATTGTCAATTTTAGCTCCATCTGAACGATTAAGCAGCAGTAGAGGAAGAAAACGAACTGCTACATACAAATCACGAGGAGGTTTGCCAAGTAAACGTGGAAGAAAATCCTCGGCTTCAACAGACATGTCGTTAGTTCAGCAGCAAGATAATCAACCTGCAACACCACAGCCAAGATTTATGGAACCTGCCGAAAAACCCGATGCCAATATGGCATTGAAATATACGTTTGGTGTTAATGCTTGGAGACAATGGGTGAGATTCAATGTCTATTGTTGGTGTAAAATATCAATCAATTATATCATTTGCTTCTTCTTGTTTTTTTCATTTTTTCCCCAATAATTATGTTCAACATTGTTTGTTTTAGGTTGTTGCGAAAAATGCGGAATTGGAAAAGCAGAATACAGTTGCACGAAAAATGAAATTATTTAAAATGGACATATTGCAGCTGACTGCAGATGAACTGAATTATTCGTTATGTCTTTTTGTCAAAGAAGTAAGAAAACCAAATGGTTCAGAATATGCTCCAGACACGATTTATTATTTATGTTTAGGTAAGCAGTAATGTTACTTTTTTGTATTGTCACTTTTTAAAAGTGGAATATTAATTGAATAATGTCATTTTTGTAGGAATACAGCAGTATTTGTTTGAGAATAATCGAATAGATAACATTTTTACGGATCCATACTATGAAAAATTTACGGATTGCCTTGACGAAGTTGCAAAAAAGTTTGCGACACTTTATAATGATGCTCGTAAGAAATATTATATGATTTTTATAATATAAACTTGTATATCATATTTTTTATTTTTTACTTTAATAATTTTGAATTGTATCTTTTATAGAATATATCGTTACGAGAGTAGAAGAAGAGCATTTGTGGGAAAGCCAGCAATTGGGTGCACATTCGCCACATGTACTTTTAAATACGCTCATGTATTTCAATACAAAACACTTCAATCTAGTGGTAAATATATTTTTTAATTTCTAAAATTATTTTCATTAATGGCAATAATTTTTTATATTTGTAAAAATTATTTCAGTCAGTAGATGAACATATGCAATTATCATTTTCCCATATTATGAAACATTGGAAACGCAATCCAGCAGCGCAACAATCAGCAGTAGCAAATAAATTGCCTGGCTCGCGAAACGTGCTATTAAGATTTTATCCACCACAATCTACATTGGGTGTGTATTTAAATTAAGTCCTTTTTCAATAAACAACTTTATCTGTAATGAAAATGTATAATTTTAATAATTTGTAACTAAAATAATGTTTAGATGCCAATACGAAAAAGAAGAAAGTTTATGAACAACAAGAAAATGAAGACAATCCATTGAGGTGTCCAGTGAAATTGTATGAATTTTATTTGTCAAAATGGTTAGTATTTTATTCAAAATCAAAATAAAGTATGTTTGTAAGAATTGCTGCAAAATAGAATTTCAACGATTATTAATCAACATTATTCATTTTCAGTCCGGAAAGTGTGAAAACTCGAAACGATATTTTCTACTTATTACCTGAAAGAAGCTGCGTGCCCGATAGTCCAGTATGGTATTCAACATCTCCTCTTGCTAAGGAACAACTGATGAAAATGCTTCATCGTATCAAAATGGTCAAAGAAATAAATATTGCACTATTGAACAGTTAACTTTAAACATTTTCTAGTGAATGATGATGATGTTGCTAATGATGAGGCGTGATTTATTATAAAGTCGAAATAAGAAAATCAATTTTTTTGCAGAGTGGTAAAAACGTGTGTTGTATAAAAAAAAGTGCATTAGACATTAAAGTTAATAATTAAGTGAGAAATAGCAACTTTTTTTGTTATGTTCGATAAAAAAAAACTTGAAAAATATATAATTTGTTTCATCTTGACGAACTGTGCAAATGAACTGTTAGTGTAAGTCTAAAATATTGTAAAACTTCAGTGAGTTCAAATTGATTGTAAGTTACATGTTTATGCGCGAAATTTGTTTGCGCTTTCTATGCGCATCGTATGTGAATGTAAATAAACGATTCTACATCGTTAATGTGTAAATGTAACCATTCATGCGAAGTATAAAACAAATATAGTTCTCATTGTTTTTGTATTGAGTTATTTTTTATTTTCTTTTCTATCTTTGATAACTTATATATTCAAATTCAATAAAAAGATGTTTTACAAATTTACAATTCTATTATTTCTTTTTTGATCGATTTACCAATGCACTACGAAGTATCTTTCGACGATCTTTCTCCAAATCATCCAATTCATTTGCCACTTCGTGAAATATTTTTAGTCTATCCTCGTCAGGGATTGTCTCACTAAAAAAGTGACATATGATATTCAACATTTTTGACAAAAATATTTAACTTTATTCAAATTAAGGTGGGACTATGATGACACTCATTCACACAAATTTCTACTACAATGCTCATGTTCAAGTACTTTCAATGTTACAATTGCTTTACAAATGAAAATATTCTGTAAATTTAATTAACACTATTATTTTCTTTTTATTTCTAGTTCTTTTTCTCTGACACCCAACTTTAATTGATATGACTAACTAATTTAACAATATTATAAATAAAATATTGTGAAAAGTAATAAAAATAATAAATCATTATTCTACCATTAAAATTTGTAGTCTTTGAACAAATTGTACAAGACAAACTTTTTTTAATTTTTTGAAATTTATCAGTGTTTCTAAAACACTAAATTAGTATGATTTTAATTTGTGTAATTTAATTTCTTTGGTTTGAAACAGAATTTGTTTAAATTTCATGATTTTTTATCATCATGTCCCACCTTAAAGCATTCAATTTTACTTCGTCAATTTTAATACATACCGATATATTTTCATTAAATCATATTTCTCCCAAGCACGAAGCTTTGTGTATGCTTCGATTCTTTTTTGTGTTTTATAACCAGCTTGAATGTTTGATATGCCTTTCAGATTTTTCAAATGCCACTTCATTGTGTACGGCGGTGGATTTAATGGCACAATTAAATCATTTACAGGCACTTTGCTATTTTCTGGCAGAAATTCTGCTTTCATATCCATTGGGAATGTACTGTATTCTTTTGGACAATCGCGTAAAAAGCACAAATCGTCGTCCAAACGCTTTTCCAATCTAAATTATACAATTTTGTTTATTAATACCATCATTTGTCTTACTTTTTAAATAAAATAGAACCTACATTACCTAATGCATTCTATTTTTTGAATCGTAGGATCATATAAATCATATCTAATTTCAATTCCTTGTTTATCAACGACATTTCTTAACGTAAAGGTTGCTCTCAAACCAGCTTTCGTTTTTTGAATGCAAATTCCCAGAAATCGGTTGCTTTTACCCGGTGCATGAATGTCGGACACCGTCACAGCTACAATCGAACCGACATAAAATTCCGGTATATCGATAACTTTGCGTCGAGCGAGCATGTCCTTTCTCTCGAGTTTTTCTCGCAATGGATGTCTGTACTTTGGATCGGGATCTGGCAGAAATTCTGGATAAACTGTCGCATAACGAGAAAAATCTATTGACTCAGCCACTCGTCTTTTTCTCAGTCTTCCCTTAGGAATATCCGGCAATACTGTCGGTCTTGCTACGGTTGCGTATTTACAACTCTCAAGTCTTGTAAATGTAACTGTAAAATTATTCAATTATTAATGCAACATTTTTATTTTTATTTATATTTACTTATTTGTATTTATGCAATTTTGAAAATATTATTTTTCAGAGGATTTGAGGTTAAAATATTAGTAAGTCATGAAAAATGTTTAGTATGGTAAAACAATGATTCGAATAATGATTATGGATTTGTTGAACAACTTAGTTTTGAAATGAATTTACTCACGTGAGTGAACACTTTTTAAAATATTTAAACTTTTCAATAATTCAGAGCTGCATATTCGTTGAACAGCAGCCATGTTTACAGACACAAAACTAAATTATCAACTGAGCTGCTACTTGAAACCGTAAAAATTATCTTGTTTCTTTTTACCTTAAAATAATTTATAAATATTACACAAGAATAATTTTAATATACAAAATTAACTTTTTCAAAAAACATGTTTTTAAAAGATTTTACATAAGGAAATCAAAACATTTTACGATATAAGTAAGGCTGTGGCTAACCGCACTCCCGTGTACACGTACACGGGGAATATTCTCGTGTACGTGAGAATAGAAAAGGTCTCGTTTCTCGTGTACACGTACACGCGGAATATTCTCGTGTACACGTACACGCATAAAATTTCTCGTGTACACGTATACGAGCAAAAATTCTCGTGTACACGAGAAGAAAACAATTTCTCGTTTTTCGTGTACACGTACAAAACAAATGCTGAAATGCGCGTCTATTTTTGAATACACACCAAAAAAATTTCACTAATACGTGAAATATTTTCATGTACGCATGGCTGTATACCAATAGCGCAATTCACCTGGTTTTCGTCATTTAAAAAGTACGACTGAAAAGTGTCCAAAAACGCACAAATTCTTATACAATATGCCTACTACCCAAAATCGGTCATTTCTTCAGAAACTTACTACCTGAATCATAAAAAATGTTAATCCGAGTTTTTGTGCGAGGAAAAAACTATCAAAACACTCCCTCCTGGATGAAACTCGGGTGCATGAAAATCGGGAATGGATGAATCACAGGCTAACCTGTTAAGCGTACCTTGGTTTGCATGCGAGGAAAAAACTATCAAAACACTCCCTCCTGAATGAAAATCGGGTGGATGAAAATCGAGAATGGGTAAATCACAGGCTAACCTGTTAAGCGTCCATTCGAGTTGTGCGAAAAATCTATCACAACTCACCTTTTTTACATTCTTACGTCGAAGAAATCTTATTATACTTTAAAAATTGAAAACACAGTAGTCGTAACATCTGCCTGGAAAACAGATAGAAGAAAAATGTGTTTGGGGCAGTAAAAATGGTCCCTTTAGAAGTTGCGCTTTTGGTCGTCTAAAAAAATGCGCCTTTGGTAGTTTTGTGAGTGCGCTTTTGGATATAGTTACAGGTGCAATTTGCGCTTTTGGTAAACTAATATTAAGTAATTAATATTGAAAATTTGAAATTAGAAAAATTAGAATTTAAACATTAAAAATTTGAGTTTCCACCCGAGTTTCATTCAGGAGGGAGTGTTTTGATAGTTTTTTCCTCGCACGCAAACCAAGATACGCTTAA
>JABFPJ010002560.1:0-19111 GCA_022817425.1 Gryon sp. ZL-2020
TTGTACGTTCCTTTCATGCTACATGAACTTGCATAAGATGTAGTTAATATTTGAATAACTTTCAATTACTAAGAATTACACCCGTAACTAGTAATTCAATTATTTTCAAATACTAATTACACGTGTAATTAGTAACTAAACAATTTTCAATTACCAGTTATACTGTAATTAGTAACAGAAAAATTTTCAATTACTAATAACACGTTTAATTAAGAATTTAAAAATGTCTACTTACTAATTACACCTGTAATTAATAATTCAAAAATTTCTAATTATTAATTACATCTATAATTATTAATTGAAGAATTTTCAATTACCAACTACATTGTAATTAGTAATTCAACAATTTTCAATTACTTATTACACCTTGTAATTACTAATTTGTAATTAGTAATTACTAATTTTGGCCATCCCTGCTTTCCGTACTGCACAAGTGATGAAAAATACATTTTATCTTAGTTTTTACGGAAACTTCGAATCGGTTTAGTACCTCGGATAATCCGGAACATCGGTTAAGCGAGGCTCGGATAATCGAGGTTCTACTGCACTTCTATCTATTGATTGACTTTTTGAAATAATAAAATAAACAAAAATGAATATTACAGGTAACTTCAGTTTTGGAAGCTGCACTAAGTTCAAGTCACACACAATAGTGGATTTCATTGAGAATGCCGTGGAGCATTCGCGCAGCGGTCGTTATTTGTTTTTTCTGCATCGACGACCGGTGCTTGGACCGATGCGTGTGCAACTGCTGTATCCCGTGTCGCGATTCAAGCAGGTACAAAGTCTCCAGCACACATGCCGATTTGTGATTCTGAAGTTGGTTCGCAAGGATCTGATACCCACTCTACCTCTGCCACGTCGTCTCATCGACTATCTAAGCACGCCGCACTACTACAGCGAACAACTCGCGGAACAAGACGAGCGCGTCGAGTCCCCGGTGAGTTCGTCCACCGGCGAATTAGAGAAGATATGTTTTACACCGCAAGGCCTATCGTGAGGTACAAAAGCAAACAATCGTGGAATGTAAATTAGCGAGGAACAACCGAGCAAGGCAACGGGAGCAGTATGCAAACACACAGTTTTTGAAACGCGAAGACGCGCGACTTGACTTTTCCATGGAAAATTGTCACAACTTCGCCGCTTCAGAAATATTTTTCATCGACGTTGTATATTTTGTAATTTTCGGTAATTTTTTACGCGTTTTTTATTGTCGACATAGAAATGTAAGCTGCGCAATTGTATGCAAGTTTCGTTAAGCATGCTCGAAGCATATTCCACATTCGTTTTATTTATTTTTCACTCCTTTTTTATCATCGATTGAATTCAGTTATTAATAATCATGTTTTACTTCAATTCTGTTGATATAAATGTTCATCGATCATTTTTTGTTTCGCTGTCTTTTATTTCTAATCTCATTCAAAAGTCAATCATTATTTCAGTCAACTAATATCTTCGAGCAGACTTAATCTGTAAATAACTAAAGAACGGAGAAACATTTTAACCTTCGTTAAAAGTGAATCAGAATTCACAATAACAAAATGAATTATGCAAATATATGAATGAACGACGGAAAATTCATGTAAAGTCATAGTTAATTTATCATTTTTTATATATGAGATATCACAAAATATTGTAAAATTTAAAAACCGTATTTTAGAATATGATTTTTTATAAATGTTCAAATTCCAATTTTATAAAATATCATATTTAAATATACGTTTTTCAGTTTTAATAATATTTTAAGTTAATTCATATATAAGCTTTTCTGTTATAATATAACATTTTTCTATTTTGAATTATCATTCACTTTTAACGACGGAATCTTATTTAAATGATTTATCCAAAGAATGCAAATGGAGCTGATATCGTTCCAATAGATTATCCTTCGACCCCCCCCCCCTCTTCGCCCCCCCCCTTCCAACACAATACTGCTCTCCAACAGTGAATGTCCGGTTTTAAGTTTGCGTCAAATTTTAAACGAGATGTAATTGATAATCTCAAGTATAGTCAAAGTACGAGTTCAGTGGAGTTTGCGACGAAGCTCTGTCACTTAATGCAATCCTTATTAACATGCTAGTCGCAAACAAGGCTTTGTAGGCGTAAACAAATTGAACGAATTTTTTATATCCTTCATTTAAATCGAATATTTATATAATAGACTAAACGAATATATATAAATATATAAATATTGTAATTATACGTTTGTTTTTACATTATATATATATCGCTGGGTAAACTAACAGTGCAATGAAATAATGAACATATTTCGCAACCTTTTTTTTTTTTGCGTTTTCCTCCAAGTACTTGATGTGTACAAATTATAATTTTGTTTAATATTTTTGTTATAAAAAAAAGAGTGCTTCTTTTGTGTGAATTTGTTATTGCGCTCGGTCGCAATTCATCGTCAGTATTAACTGCACCCAAAGTCAAATTATAACACTGCGTTTTTGAATTAAATCTTGTTATTCATCGTGGATACCATCATGTGTTTATATTATATTAATAACTTGTATATTTCTGCATCTTCCAATGAGCAAACTTAGTGATGAGAGTATATCGTTTTAAGATGACTTGTTACAGCAAATTTATTATATTTCGTGAATTTTAATGGACAAATGAACTCTATTGACGTCGTACTCCGACTATGTCGTGACTGAAGTAAAGACAAATTATTTATACAATCGCCAGTTTCATAATTCAATTTAAGTTTGATGCATTGTTTAATTTAAAAATTTGATGTTTCTTTCTGTTTTTCGGGGGAAAAAACGAACTTTCGGTTGATTGAAGACTTGAAAATGATAGATCCGAATGGCTTTTGCGTTGAACTCATACAATTAGAATGAAATACCAAACAAGCTTGAAATATTTTTATGAAACTGGTACTTAGCTGGTAGACTGAGCAAATATTACTGAATAGTAGTTACTATAGTTATTCATTACTGCGCTTACTGTAAGAAATGAGAGATGCAAATTGTATGATTTTGAGCTTCAAAAAAAAAGAAAGAAAAAAAAAAGAAAAAAAAACGTGTGATATACATAGAGTTTGGGTAATCTTTAGGTTCGAATTTCTGAACATTTGGACAAGTTTTGAGAATGCAAGGCTGTGCATTGTAGAAGTACTTGTGTGTCTGAAATGTATTTGGAGCTTTTTTCATTTTTCGAGTTGACACAAAACACTTTTAGTGATGATACAATTATGATATACTACAAACAAAAAAAGATATTATTATTTTTGTATATTTATTGCGTATATTTTTTGTATTGTTTCAATTTCGTTTCATTGTACGTTATAGTACATTTGAATGATCAAATTCACGTGAACGCATTTGTTGCTGTTTGGTTCAAAACAACGATTAGAAAATACTCTATGTAATCATGCATATTTGATCGAATGTTTATCGAATTTCGTTGGCTTTAATTGAAACAATATTGTAACAGCTTGTAAAGCTGCAAATTAGTCAATTTGTTTCCGAATTTATGCGATGTCATTTTTGCAAAATTTTATCCAAATCATTCACTATTGTCAAGTCTAAGACTTTACTTTTAACTTTCTCAAGAGAGACTTTGTAGAAATCATTTTCACGTTAATGTTAATAATTTTTTTTATTGTTTTTGTTATTCATTTTATTAGATTTTATTTATAATTTATTTATTGGAGTAACTGGATAAGTCTTCCTTCGAAAAAGTGATTTGAAATTAAATATTAGAAGAGGGAAAGTTAAAAGTAAAAAAGTTAGATATTGAAAGATTGATTTTTATTTGTTTTTTGTTTCAAATAGTTTATGTCAAATGAATGTTTTTTAGTTCATCAAATATCATGGACCTTTGTATGTGCTACATACCATAGATTGTAAGATATATCGATACATAACGACGATTAAATAGTAACGAGTAGAAAGCCATAGTGAGTAAACAAAAAAAAATAAAAAAGCAAAAAAAAAAACTCGACATCGGATAAGATACAATTTTTTCAGTATGTCGATTACTTGTAACTATATGGACATATAAAACTGTCATTAGGTAAAGGTTATAAATTAATTGAGTATGATACACACATTTTTATACTCACATACACATTCCTTTTGGAAAATGTACACGGTCATTTGTATATAACATTCGCCTGAAATTCTTAATTTAGCGGTTTTTCTTTCAGCTTCTGCAAAGGAAAAATAAATACAAACTTTGTCGAGCGAAAAAACACATACACGTGATATACAAAAATACGACTTACGCGGGCATTGTGATTTTATTTAATAAATAAAAATCCGTCTATACTGAAAAATAACTCCGAGTCGCTTTTATTTATCCATCCTCAAGATTTACAGTCAACTTCCACATACACTCGAATCTCTCTAAGAGCATTAACTCGCGACTGCCTATCTGCGCAGGCGCAGTTGGCTGTCATGCGCATAGAAACATAACCTCATAAGTCATTATGTTAACAATAGCTATAGTGATTGTTACTAGTATCTGCAGTAATTTTTTTTCTATTTCAAAACGGATAACAGAGAAAAAAACTTAATTTTTATATGTTGATTTTTAATATAAAGACTTAATAATAATTAAATTAATAATACATGATATAAATAATAAATAATATAATAATAATAAATATTCATAATAAATTAAATGAATAATTAAAATTAATTTTCAGGGTAAAAATGATCAAAACCACTTTTCAAGACTTCATTTTCTTTAATAAACAATCTTCAATAAATGTAACATCAAAACTAAAAAGAATATTTGGAATTTCGGCAATAAATATATCTAATATATTAATGTTTCCCTCATGGAAATAGATCTTAGAAAATGTCGGAAAAACTCAAAATTGTGATCAGAAAAACTGAACAATTATTCAGAAAATTGAGCAAAAAAAAATGCTGCAGATATTTTCTGAATAATTTTTCTGATAAAAATTTTAAGTTTTTCCGACATTTTCTAAGATCTATTTTTACGAGGGCTATAATGTAATAATCATACATTTCTTATAACTATTAAATAAGTATTTATTTTCCCATGAAATGAGCCATGGGATCATCCTCGCGCATGCGCTTAATCTGATATGCCTCCACTTCTTCCTCCGTCGGTTCCTTCACCGTACACATACTATTATAAGGTCTCTTCCTCTCATCCAACTTCATCAACCTTTCCACTTCTTTCTGGTGGTCCTCTTCCTTCTCCAGCGCCATCTTCAATTTATCCTGATCCTTCTTCTTTTCCTTCTTCCTCTTCTTCTTAAGTTTCTTCTTCTTACTCTTTTTAGGTTTCTTTTCCTCTTCGTCGGAAGATGAAGATGTTGAAGAGGAAGATGAAGATCCCTCAGACTTATTCTTTTTCTTTTTCTTCGACTTTTCGTCGACGACTATTTTTCGGGGTTGCTCTCCTAGAGGCGCTTTGGCCGCTTCGACAGCACTTTTGCCTGCCTCGCCGGTGCAGTACGAATTCTTGACGATGGAGTGGCAACAGGCGTATCCCCAGGTGCCTTCACTCCAATAAGATCCCCAAACTGAAGTGTGATTGTTCGGATAAACGTCTTCCTCGTAGCGCGATCTTACTATTCGTTTTTCTGGACATTTTATGATCTGAAAGAAAAATTGAAATTTAAGCTCAAGGTTCTTCGGAAATGACCTTGAAATAAACTCGTTTAGACTTAGAAACATTTGATATACAGTTTTACTATGAAATATAGTCAAATTACGTATGAATGTAAATGTTTATGTTTATATTTGGTATTTATGTTCGTTTACATTCAATGTTGATATTTCTTTTTGTATTTATGTTTATGTTTACCTTTAATATTTATGTTTACATTTTTAATGTTTATATTTACTTTTTGTATTTATGTTTACTTTCACTGCTTATATTTACATTGTTAATGTTTATATTTACTTTGTGTATTTATGTTTACCTTCAATGTTTATGTTTACATTTTTAATGTTTATATTTACTTTTTGTATTTATGTTTACTTTCACTGCTTATATTTACATTGTTAATGTTTATATTTACTTTTTGTATTTATTTTTATCTTCAATGTTTATGTTTACATTTTTAATGTTTATGTTTACATTTTTCGTATTTAAATTTACTTAAAATTTCTATCAAATGTCTCTCATCAACAAAACTGATCCAAACCGTTCCACTCCTGGAGTACTCGATATAAGCTTCCGTCTGCGCCAAGGACTGCACCACCGGTGGTACTTGTAGATGCTCCTCCCCGCCATATTTGCCAATAACATCATCCTTAACCTTGTCCTTCAACTCATCCCGATTCTCATCATACGACTTCTTCAGCATCTCCAGCTTCGTTGGCTCCGCCAGCAGGTGCACATCCACTCCCTTCTCATAAGCCTCCCACGCAAACAACTCGGCCTTTCGATGGTCCACCGTGTCCCCAGACAGTCTCACAAAGTTCTCCCCCTTGTAGTCCACCTCCTGCTCCGTACCCGCGTACGGATTGTCTCGCATGGACCTCGTCTTCGGGTCGTAGTACGCCGAATTGGGGTCCAGGTTGCGCAAATACTTGGCCGTGTCTTCTCGTATGCGCAAGTTCCTCACGGTGATTCGCTGCTTGGAGTCCACCTTCGTTCCAGGCATATCCACCTCGTCCACGTACTTATCCTCATCCTGGTCCGAGTTCTGCTCGTCGTCCTGTTCAGCTTGCAATTTTTCCGCTCGCATTTGCTTTTTCGCTTCCTCTATTTTTTGGAACTCCTCGACGATGGTCCGGTGCTCCGAGGCATCGTAACCGGCCCAACGGTCCCGCTTTCCGTCGTAATCCAGACTCAGTTCCGGCTGGAGAAACTCGTCTGGCGCGATCTGCGTGTTGGTGTACTTGGCGCCGACTTTTCGCGGACGCTCCATGCAGTCTTTGCGCTTGTGAGTTATTGCGCCGCAATTTTCGCACGCGCCTTTGCGCCATCTCTTGGCCGCTGGAATCGATTGCACTCCGCGATTGTACCATTCGTTTATGCCGCTGAAGCTCTTTTGACGCTCCGGCTGGGGACGTTGGTGCTTTAGGGTTGGGCCCTGAAATTAAGTTTCGACTTAGGAAACTGAGTTCAGTGCTTTTAGTCAAGTTATTATATCCTTAAGGGAGCGAAAATAAAAAATTAATATTGATTTAACATCTCTGCCGTGTTTAGTAAATATTGATCCAATATTGATTCAATATATGAATGTCCTTCAAAAAATATTGAATGGATATTTTTGGTGTTAATATTTATTCAACATTGAACTGGTTTCAGCTAGTAATATTGAATAAATATCTCTGCCGTGTTTAGGAAATATTGATCCAATATTGATTCAATATATGAATGTCCTTCAAAAAATATTGAATGGATATTTTTGGTGTTCATATTTATTCAACATTGAACTGGTTTCAGCTAGTAATATTGAATAAACATCTCTGCCGTGTTTAGAAAATATTGATCCAATATTGATTCAATATTGGATCTTAAATCTAAATCCTAAAATTGGATCCTAAAAAATGTCCTCTCAAATAATATAGAATGGATATTTTTGGTGTTAATATTTATTCAACATTGAACTGGTTTCAGCTAGTAATATTGAATAGATATCTCTGCCATGTTTAGAAAATATTGATCCAATATTGATTCAATATATGAATGTTCCTTCAAAAAATATTGAATGAATATTTTTGATGTTAATATTTATTCAACATTGAACCATAATATTAATGTAAAATTGAATAAATATCTGTGCCGTGTTTAGGAAATATTGATCCAATATTGATTCAATATATGAATGTCCCTCCAAATAATATTGAATGGATATTTTTTATGTTAATATTTATTCATTGAACTGGTTTCAGCTAGTAATATTGAATAAACATCTCTGCTGTGTTTAGAAAATATTGATCCAATATTGATTCAATATATGAATGTCCTATATTAATATTTCTGCGGCGACGCGCCATAACCAGTTAAGTGACATAATTCATCAGGAAGTTTCTTCTTTTTTAAAAAATGAATACAAAATTAGTTTTATTATTTTATTTCGGTTTTTAAATCGTAAATTGAATTACAACATTTGTAATATTGTATCGCAGATATATAATTATGTGAGTTTCAATATTAACAATTATAATTTAAAATATGTATTTAAATTTAATAATTTATTTTCTATCATCATCATAATTTCGATATGTATAGAATTCAGAATATTGAAATTAAAATGCTTTCTAAATTTCATTATTTCAATGTTTTTTAATCGTAAAAATAAGTAAAATTGAAATTCAATTTTGATTGAAGACGCGCCATAAGCAGTTAAGTGATTTTCAAATAAATACAATTAATATTGCATTTTAATATATAAATATATGAATTTCTTGACATATTTGCAATGTGGACAAAGTTTTAAAGCACAGACTTTATATTACTAAATAATAATATTATATTAATATTTAATAATATTATTATAGTTTACTTTTGTGTAAACTTTGTGTAAACTTTGTGTAAACTTTATGTAATATTGACTATTGTATTTGCCTGTATTTGTTTGTTTTTTCAATGATTATTTTATAATAATTAAAAAAACAATTTAAATGTATATTTATAATTTGTCGTTCATATTAATAACAAATATGAATTACTTTAGCTCCAAAATACCAAGGCGTAACACTAATATATTGCGGAATATGGGGATTAATATCTCGGCCCTCTTCATCGACCGCGGCTGGAGCTGTGCCAGCTTTTCGAGCCTCTTCGAGCTCCTTAGCCTTGCGCCAATCTTCGCGGCTCTTTTTCTTCGGCTCTTCCTCGAAGCTACTGCGATTTTTCAAAATCTCAGACACTGGAACATTCGCCAGCGGCTTCTCCATTTCGACTCAATTCTTTTTTTACGCCAACAATAAATAATTTATTCTTTTTTACATTGTTTTTCTTTTCAAGGTGAAACAGTCATTGAGTCACATTTTTCTGTTTTCATTTTCAACACAACAACGAGACAGTATTTTGAGCTTTTGATCGATTGTAAACGTTAAAGCATGGCTATTCTGTGACGCAATAACATTCTTAAATAAAGTATAACAAATTGCAATAATTGTTTTGTTTCGTTTGTTTTCCTGTGATTTTACTGTGGCGCTCGTGTCGTTTTCGTGGAAATTAGACTTAAAGTTTTGTAGATGTCAGAGTTTTCATGCCAAAGTTTCAAAATTTTCAAAATATTCAAAATTATCAAATTTCCAAATTTTTCAAAATTTTCAAAATTGGTCGGATTCCAAACAAAATTCAAAATATTTTCAAAATTTTCAAAATATTCAAAATTATCAAATTTCCAAATTTTTCAACATTTTCAAAATTGGTCGGATTCCAAAAAAAAAATTCAAAATATTTTCGAAATTTTCAAAATATTCAAATTCAGCAAATTTCCAAATTTTTCAAAATTGGTCGGATTTCGGTCAGATTCTATCCGATAGGATATATAATATCTAATTAATATACCCAATCTTTTGTATTCTAATTCTAAATAAAAAAAAAAAGATTGAGAAAAGACTGACTCAATCACTAGAGATTTGTATTTCGCGCGTTTTAGGTTTTAAGTTATTTCTATGTAATGAAATAACTTAAAACCTAACCAAACAAGACCAAAAATGTATTTTCTATCTATCTAAAGAGGAAAACGAACCTAACCATAACAAAATAAAGTACCTGTATCTGTAACAATTGTATTTCATGTTTTAAATATTTTGATTTAAAAATGAATTTAAATTTGATAAATATAATAAGTTAAGTGTATAGTTGTGTGGTTTTTTAAATATTGGTTTACTTGTTTGGAAAATTGTATTATTCGGTAATTAAAAATGACGAACACAGTGTTTGTTTTGGATAACGGCGCATGCACTGCAAAAGCCGGTACAACTAAAGATGAAGCGCCAAAGTAAGTTGCAAAGAAAATGTTTTTATATTTTATATATATTATATTATTATAAAATAACTAAATATTTATAATAAATAATATATTATTTATTATAAAAGTATAATAAACAATATTTTTAATAAATGTTTTATTTTTTAATTTTTTAGGCATAATAAATATTATAAACTTGGATAAATATAAAAAAAATAATAAAAGAAAAAAAAATAATTTACCAACAATTCTCAGGAAAAAAATTTTTTATTTCTTTTTTTTTCTTCGAATTGTTCGTAAATTATTTTTGTTCTTTTATTATTTTTTTTTATATCCAACTTTATAATATTTAGAAAATATCCTTTTGCTAGAAAATATAGTAAAATAATCAAAAGAAACGGTAGTGTCTCTGGCCAAGTACAAAAAAAACGAACGTTTTTATAATAATAACGTAAATATATAAATGTTCAATTAAAAGACCCAATAATTAATACGACTTTTCCCACAGAGTCATTCAAAACAGCATAATGAAAGCCAAAAGCGAAAGACGTCGACCCTTCATCGGCAACCAAATCGACGAATGTCGGGACGCCTCGGGCCTTTTTTACATCCTGCCCTTCCAAAAGGGCTACGTCATCAACTGGGACGTGCAAAAAACCATCTGGGACTATCTCCTATCCAAAGATTGCTGCAACGTAAATGTCAGCCAAATGCCAGTGATCCTAACCGAGCCACTTTTCAACTTCCCCTCCCTCCAGGAAGCCATGACCGAGATCTTCTTCGAGGAATACGAATGCAAAAGCATGCTGAAAATCAATCCCACGAGTCTGTCTTGTTACAACTACAAAGCTTCAAATCCCGACGCAAAATGTTGCATCGTCGTAGACACTGGTTACAGTTTCACTCACATCGTGCCTTACATCGAAGACGTGAAAATCAAAGAAGGAATTCGTCGAATCGACGTCGGCGGCAAACTCCTCACAAATCACCTGAAGGAAATCATTTCTTATCGTCAGCTTCACGTGATGGACGAAACCTATGTAATCAATCAGGTGAAAGAGGACTCTTGCTTCGTGTCGGAGGACTTTTTTGCCGACATGAATACATCGAAGAACCGACTGGAAAAGAATCCGATCGTTAAGGATTACGTTTTGCCGGATTTCACGACTCTGAGACGGGGTTTTCTGAGGGAACCGGGAACCATTGACGAAAGACAGACTTTGAGACTGAATAACGAACGATTTGCCATCCCGGAAATTCTGTTCAATCCTTCGGATATTGGGATCAAGCAGATGGGCATTCCGGAGGCGATTATGGATTGCTTGAAGGCCTGCAGTGAGGAGACTTGGCCCTTTTTGTTGTCCAACATTATTCTCACGGGCGGCAGTGCCAAGTTTCCTGGATTCAAGCAAAGGGTTTATAAAGATGTTAGGAGTCTGGCGCCGGATGAGTTTGACGTTAATATTTATTTGCCCGATGAGTTAGTAGATTTTAAATGAGTAAAAAAGTATATTACACACACATTCCTCAATTATAATATATTTAGAACATTATTTAATTGGACATTAGGAATATGAGAAAAAACGGAAAGTTTTCCCTCAAGTGGATTATTTATTTGATTTTACAACTTTCAGACTGTTTTTAATAATCAAAGGAAAAACAAATTGAACTTTTATAAATTAAAAGATAAGAATGACGTCACTCTAAAATCCAATGTTGTTTATAAAATTCCTTGCAAGGATTGCAATTACGTCTACATTGGCCAGATAAAGAGATATCTAAAAAGTAGAATTTATGAACATAAAAATAACATCAAAAAAAGTCCAAATCAACACAAATCTCTTCATTTACTCATATTAATAAAATTAATACTCATTTTACATGCAAACTAACTTTTTTTTTAACAATTTTTAAACAAATAAAAGAAATTAATTTTGTAAAATGATTCAAATTAGCCATCTTTATAGAATTATTATTCTGATTCGTTATCATTTTATGTGTATTGCAGCCCAGTGACTTATGCTTGGGAAGGTGGAAAACTTTTAGCCAACGACTCGACTTTTTCAAATCTGACTGTTACGAGAGAAGAGTACGAAGAAGAAGGACACGCGATTTGTTACGATAAATTTGATGTTTAGAAAAAGAAATGCATAAATCAAATCCACAAACTTTACTGTATATATTATTTATTTTATAGAAAATAAAACGATGCAAAAGATTCAAGATTTGCTTATCTTGGAAGTTTATGTCTGTATATATCTACGTTATATATAAAATATCATTTGTAAAATATATTTTATATTTCCTTTTACTCCAAGCGTCAACCTGCTCTTTTTTTAAATGCCATTTTTTAGTTTCAAATTGCAGCTTTACATCGACTTCATTTGACTCATAAGTTCTTCGAGACTCTGATCGGTCGCTTCGGCGCATTGCTCCGTTTCTTGGACATTCGTTTCTTGCGGAACGGAATAGGCACGGGATAGACCCACTGTTACGTCAGACGAAACTGTTTCTGCTGTACAAACTTCGGATTCATCCACTAAAGATATACCTAAAATAAAACAAAATTAATCATCAGATTTAAATTTGTTTAAATTTGTTAAAAATGTTTTGGTTTTAATTTTTATTAATGTATGTAAAGTAATTGTATCCGTTAATGAAACTACCCCCGTGATCGATACTTTTTTTCTTAAAATGAATATTAATTGAGTTATTTGATGTCAGTCAAATAACTCAATTAATATGATTTTATAATTAGGTAAAGGACTGTTTTGGGGTACATCTGTCCTCAGTAACATTTTTTATGATTTGCTACAAGTGTTTATGATTGTGGTTTGACATTTCCTTTCATGTTTTATCGATATGACTTTAATTGTTAATAACTTTAAAAATTGAGTTGATAAAAATAATTTATGCACATCATCGCATTCGTCTCATTGTTATTTACAAGAAAATTCAAACGAGAATGCGAGGTGATTTTTCGGGTCGCACTGTGTTATTAAATAAAATATAAATATATATTTTAATTAAATAATATATATATATTTATATAATAAATAACAATTTGAATATCATTCATTTCAGACACAAACCCCATTCGTTATCTTCATGCAACGGCGCAGTGTCTTCCACGCATTCCTCGCATTCTTCGATTTTTGGCTTTTCGGCAAATTCTTTTTGTCGTTTCTGACATTGTGCATCGTCGCAACTTGGATTCGGTTTCAGCGTCATCGAAGGGAAGAAATCCTGCATGGCGTTGTAGCCAAGATAATTCGTCACGGAACCAAAGTTCAACAAATATTTCAACGCGTTTTGAACTAAGAAACCAGCTACTATTCCCATAGTCGTCGGCAAAGAAGCTGCGCACACACCGTCCCTTTTTAGGGTCTTTTCGTCGATGTTTGAGGCTACTACCAATGGCGGTGCACACTAAAATAAATTTTTAATATTTTTTTTTTTAATTTTAAAGTCAAAATTGTATAAATAAATAAGGTTTAATTGATAAATAATTTAATTACGTACAGCGAAACAAGCCGTCTCGCCAGGAATAATAAACTGAATGTGTCCAGAAACCGCATTCTCCGAAACTCCACTTTCAAACCATTTTTGGTTTAATTCATTGCACGCCGTGTTTATCGCCATCCGAGCTTCAAAATTGTCTACGCAACTTAAAACTAAATCTACTGGACCGTTGGTTTTACTGGATTTACTGCAATGATAATAATTAATTTAACATTAATTATTAATTATTATAATATATATATAATTATTAAATATTAAATATTAAAGTATTAATTATTTATTATATATTTATTAATATATATAATATTATATATTATTTTTTTAAATAAGAATAAAGAAAATACCTAATAGTGTCCAGAAAATGTTGAAAATGTTCCACTAATGTGATATTATAATTGTGAGTCTCAATTTCCACATCGGGATTTATATTTCTTAGCGTTTTTGCTGCGGCGTCAACCTTCGTTTGACCCACTTGATGAGGTTGAAAAAATAACCGATTCATGTTTGCTAATTCGACTTTATCGTAGTCGAATAGAATTAACTGTAAAAGAGAAAGTGATATTAGCAAAAATGATTTAATATATAATTTGATTTATATTTATTACTAATTTTATATTTAATAAAGAAATTATAATTTCTTTTATCGTGTATTTTATTTGTTTTATTGAATTTCAATTCAATTTAATTTAAATGTTGATATTTATTTTAATTTGATTCATATGGGGTTTCAAAATTTTTATTGATTTTTTTGTTCAAAATACAATTAAAGCAAAATTTTGGAGTTGTAAGTTAATATATTTTGTTAAAAAAAATTACGTTTGTTGGGAATATATTGTTAATGTTATTTAATTCCCGGTCATTTAATTAAAAAAAATATATATATATATATTTTATATATATAAATAAAATATAAATAAATATACCTTCCCTATGCCACATCTTGTTAACATCTCAGCTGTTACGCTGCCAACACCACCAACTCCGACAATCGCCACTGTCATATCCCGAATTTTTTCATAATCTTTTACTATACCCATTCGTTGAAGGGCCATCAAACGACTGAAACAAATTATTTAATAAACTAAATTGGTTTAAAATTATATATAACTTTAAATATAATATATTTAAGTTAACTATAACTGATATATATATATATATATAATATACAATAATGTTTATAAATATATAATAAAATAAAATAAAAACTATAAAAGCAGTTAAGAAATCATGGAAATATTTTGTTTAATAAATAAATAATTTAATAATAAATAAATTTGAACAATAACCTGTATGGGTTTGTGTCAACAACTTCGCTGGATATTTTGTCAATTTTTGGTCTCACAAATTCCTGACCTTTGCCTTCGTTAGAATCCATTTTTCAAACAATTGAATTGTTCAAATAATCTCGATAATTTATTTATTTGTATATATTTATTATATATATATATTTTTTTTAAACTAAAGGTAAATAAGAAACAATTCCATATGTCAAGAATCAAAACGGAATAAAGTTTCGACTTTCGGAATTTCGTGACAGTGTGAAGTCACCTTTATATACAGCGTGCGTCACAATAAGTGACTAACTTCAGTTCCATTAAATTTAAGTAAATTTTTAAAAATAATGTTAACTGACAAATTTTATTTTTATTTTTTTAGTATACAAAAAGAAAGAATTTTCTATCGTTTCAATTTCTGAAAATATTTCACATTCAAATACATTTTTCATTGTTTAATAACAAACATTGAAAATGCGGCTTAATGAGAACAATTCTTGATTTGCATTTTGCATCTAACGTAATCTCAGATTTCACTTCGAGTTTATTCTAATTGTTCCACGGAATGTATATATGTTCGGTTTGAGCGTTGAAACCTAACCTATTAACCGTTTTCAATTTGTTGAAATAATAATAAAGTAGACATTTATCAGATGAAAAAGACATCATGAAGGAAGTGAACAATGTCAAGTGCGAGGTAATAACAATTGCATTTATTATTTGTTTATTATTACATATTCAAATTAACCGTTGTATTTGGGCATTTGTATGTGTGCTTTTTAAATGCCTTTTTTGAATTGTTCAGTTTTTTAAATCGAATATTTATGATTATTATATAGAAAAACAATATTTTTTTAATACAATAATTAAAAAAATTATATTTTTTAGTTAAAAAAATGTCTGCAAAAATAAAATTATTTATGTTTCAATTTTTAAATGTATTTTATTTTTTTGAATTGGTGTTACATATATATTGCATATATTTTAATATATTTTAATATTAAATACGTTTTTTGATTATTAAAAAAAATTTATAGTAAAACAATATTTTTTTAATATAATATTAAGAAAATAGTAATTTTTAGTTACAAAAATCGCTACCAAAATAATTATTTATATTTTAAATAATTAACTGTATATATTATTTAGTTATACGTTGGTATTATATATATATATATTTTATATATTATATACATTGTAATATATTTTAATATATAGTAATAGTATAAAGAAATTGGTATGAGGAAGACAGATTAATTTTTTCCTCAGCCACATATTAAAAAAAAAAAAAATAGTAATAGTATATACAAAATAAATTTAATGATTAAAAATGTTAAATTAATGATTACAAATTTGATTTTTGTAGGCACGCATAATAAATAACAATTTATTCGAAAGACTGTTAAGGGTTGGACGTGATGAGGACCAAAAGAATGATTCCTCGTCAGAAGACGTGGTGCCATTGGGTGGTTTTTTCGAAGACGGACAGTTTGCTTGGATGAGTTATAAAAATCGTCTGATCGTATTTAATACAAAGACTTGCGATTTGCAGAGTTTGTGGAGCTTCTCTACAAATGTATCTTTTGTGACGACACTTCCTTCATTGCCTGGCGCGATTCCACTTTTGTTAGTGGGATTGGACAATGGCGCCGGTCGAATGAAAGACTCCATCGGAATGCTCTGTGTTTTTAATTGCTGTATTTCCAGAGTTCTTCGAGCCATTCGTGTAATTGAAATTGCTCATTTTATTATTTCATTCATTTATACATTTAGAATGCAATAATTAATTTGTTTAAAAAAATATTAATAAGGTAAATGCACCGGTTATCGACGCATTATATACATTTGCAAATATATATTTTTATATTTTCAATCTGATGGGATTATTGCTTAGATTATACACTTTTTTATGGAGCTAAAAATCTGTGACTAACATCAAATAACTCATTTAATATTCATTTTAAGAAAAACAGTGTCGATCACAGGAACAGTGTCAATAACGGATACAATTACCTTATATATATATATATATAAAACTATTGTTTAGATTTATTTTTAAATATAAATTATATTTTATAGATGCCAGCTGGAGTTGAACAAATATGCGTTTTACACAACGGTCGAGACTGGGATTCTTACAATTGCAAAAGCGACGTTTTAAACAATCACGACGGACTGCTTTACGTCGCTCTGCGTAATTTTCAGCATCTGATAATCGACCTGAAACGAAGTGACTGGACAACTGCCAGTCTCGAATCGGTTTGCAACGAATCGGAACCCGCGGAGATCGAATTATTATCCCTAAGTCAGGCACTGGGCCAACCAAGTCCAAGTAGTAAACATCACGCGTATAACTTGATGAATTCACGTTAGTAATTAAAAAATAAAATTTCAAATAAAATAAAAAAATGTAATTCGAACTACAGAATCTATACACACTTTATATCTAATTAATTATATTAAAATTAATTATAAATAAACAATTCCAACTACAATTGCATAATAGCTGGCGACTGAACGACAACAAATAGTTTAACGTGGATTTTGACATTTTATTTTTAATTAGCAAAATATGACGTATCTTATATGATGAACAATTTTTACTGGCCTTAATTTTAAGAATGGGCTTTGAAAATGATTCCGGATAGGAATCGAAACGTCAGCTTGGAAAATTAAATAAATAATCCACTTGAGAGAAGACTTTTTTTTCTCATATTCCTAATGGCCAATTAAATAATTTTTTAAATAAATTCCAACTACATTTATCGAGATAAATGATATACACAAAGAAAGTTTATATAATAATTGTTTGAACTGTGAATAATTTCTGCAAATAGAACACCACGTTTCAGCTTTCTGATGAAGACAAACAAATTTATAAATAAAATACATAAAATTTAAAATACATAAAACAAATTTTGATCTAAATCTTTTCTTTTTAGAAATTGAGCACTTTTTGGAGTTCAATCGAAGTCACTACGAGTCGCAACTTCCCCCGGAGAAGTTCACGACATCGTGTGAAACGAGTGCGAAAATAGACTGTCTCATTGTGGGTTGTTTGGGACGACTAATTATTTGGCAGAACGACGCAACCATAAGATGGATAAGTCCGGCCATTGATGAGAACGTTGCAGTCACGCACTTGGCGCTTTTGGAGCCGATCGACGATCCCAAGCCATTTTACTACTTGACCGCGGTTTATCAGAACTCCGACTCTCCGCCATGTGCGACCATAAGAATGTATACCATGGCGTTCGAGCGTAAAAGCTGCGACAACGGCGTGAACTTTTATCGCAAACTCGAGGCCGATCCGACGGTGAAATTTCAGATCGAATGGGAGGATCATTTCCGGATCGTCAGTTTGCAGGCAATCGAGAGAAACGGCGCGACGGAAAAGAGAGACTTTCCGGCGACTCGGGGCGAGGAGTGCTTGCTGCTGGTGGGAACGGAAAATAGAATGATGCTTTTTGACTTGAATCAGTGGTACAAGGAACACATGCCAAGTACCTTGATGAGTTGCGCAAATCCCAACAGCATTGCTGTGACTTATCAAGTTCGCGCAGCCAAGTCCGCGCAGGATAAATTACTCAATTACTCGTACGTGCCGGCGTCCTTGAAGCAGTTTCAGCGCTACGTTGACAATCAGAGGGAAGAACTCTTTTATCCCAATTCGTTGTCCATAGAATGGATGGAACTGAGGATCGGGCACATTGCTTTGTGGAAGAGTTGGGGCGTGCAGGCAGAGTTGCTTAGGGACATTGTGAGCGCCGGCTCGATTATACTGCAGCAACCTACAGAAGCTTTTCATAGGTGAGGGCTTGGGATTTTGTTTTATAGTTTTTCCTTTCCAAAGAAAAAGGTTTTTTAGTGAGGTACAATCGAGGGAGTACATGAATCGTCAAATGTTCTCGAACACTTTTTACCTGAAAGTACTATCAAAATAAGGAATAAATCCAGAATGTTAGCTTTTTTATGACGATCGTAATAAGAAAATATTGAAAAATGCAGATCTCTATTAAAACCAAAAATATATGAACGTGTTTTTCTCGAAACCAAGTTTTCCGATGCGCGCAGCGCTCTAGCGGACAAGCCGTTCCACCAATTTTGATCAAATTTTGTCAAAATCAGTGAAAATAAATTTCCAGGGCCTTGAACCTATTAATTTTTGAAAATTATTAATTTTTATTACTTTTGCAAGTAATAACAAACTGAATAAAAATCACTGAAAATTGACAACCCTTTCCAGACAGTCGCTATTTTCATTTAAAAAATAAAAATAAGATATTTTTTGGTTCAAGGTCTCGCTATAGTATTAACAAAATAATATTTTTTGTGTTTGAGTCATTTCAGATGACTGAACAAGATGCTATTGTGCAGCGCGAGGCGCACTGTTTCTCAAGCGGACCAAACTTTGCCACTCAATTTGCGGATGCAAATAACGTTT
>JABFPJ010002561.1:0-19102 GCA_022817425.1 Gryon sp. ZL-2020
TTTTATATATACTTATTTTATATATAATATTTTATATATAATACATGCTAAAAGGTATTTTAGCATGAACAAGTATTGATGATGCAAAATATTGTCTTTTAGCCGCCCGATTAATGCACAAATATAACGCCCACGGTGCAACAGATGTCACGGGATTCGGTCTCTTAGGACACGCTCAAAATCTTGCGAAACATCAGAAGAACGAAGTTTCATTTGTTATACACAATTTGCCAGTTATAGCCAAAATGGCGGCTGTCGCGAAAGCTTGCGGTAATATGTTCCAACTTTTACAAGGCCATTCGGCGGAGACAAGTGGTGGTCTGTTGATCTGTCTGCCACGAGAACAGGTGATTTTTTTTTTAAACAAATCTTGAAATTAAATTTGTGTAATCAACTTATGATCTAAAAAACAGGATTTATTGATATTTGAAAAAAAGTTTAGAATATTAGTCATCGATATAATATAAGTAACATTTTCTATATTTCGATTACAAATATATGGGGCATGACGACTCAAAATAAAAAGTGATGTTTTTGAAACATGAATGTTTTAAAAAGTTATAACTTGAAAATTATAAATCGCAAATAAGAAAGCTAAATAGGTGTCTTAAAGACAAAAAAGAACTTTTTTAACAAAAATATTAGACATTTTTTCATCCCATTTTTCCTTCATTTTTTGTTATAAATAGGGATGGGCGATTATTTGAACATAATCGATTATCGAATAATCGATTAATCAAAAAATCGATTAATCGATTAATAAGAAAAATTGATTAATCGAATAATAAAATAATCGATTAATAAAAAAATCGATCAATCGATTAATAAAAAAATCGATTAATCCAAAAATCGATTAATCAAAAATCGATTAATCGATTTTAAGTAATCGATTAATCGATTTTAAGTAATCGATTAATCGATTTTAAGTAATCGATTAATCGATTTTAAGTAATCGATTAATCGATTTTAAGTAATCGATTAATCGATTTCAAGTAATCGATGTCGATTAATCGATTTTTTGATTAATCGATTATTCGATAATCGATTATTTTCAAATAATCGCCCATCCCTAGTTATAAACAATGTCAAAAACGATATTTAAGTATGATAGTCTCAGTCGATTTGCTTCAAAATTGTTTGAGATCATTTGTAGGAAGTGTTGTAGAAGTGGTTACAATTTTATGGTCGGTCGTTACATATTTTGGAAGTTATAAACTATTTACAAACTGATATAAACGCAATATATGGCGTTGTTAGTTATTTCTCTTTATATTGCATTTATCTTAATTTGTTGATAATTTATAACTCTAAAAATAAATTGCGGTCCATTATATGATTTTAACTACTAATTCTACACTTTCCAAAGATAATTTCAAAAAATTTTGAACCAAATCGATTGAGATTATCATAATTTAATATTGTTTTTTATATTGTTTATAACAAAAACTAAGGAAAAATGGAATGAAAAAATGTCTTATATTTTTGTTAAAAAAGTTCTTTTTTGCATAATAATTTTGCTATTCAACTTTTTTGTGCGATTTATATTTTTCGAGTTATATTTTTTGGAAATACGTTTTTGATTTTACCTTTTCTAAATAATCGATTTTCATAGATAAGAATTGAATTAAAAAATTAACGAAAATAACATAATTTTTGTTTTCAGTAGTACTTTTATATACTATAATTTCAGAATTTTTTAGAAACATCTCTTTTTTTGGGTTGTCTAGACGTAGAATGCCCCATATATAAATATGTAAAAATTTTTTAATTTTTTATTAGAATTGGAATTATTTTCTCGAATTATTTTTGTTTAATCAAATCCCTAGATATATTCAGTTAAGGCTTAAAAAGCATTCATTAAAAATTAGTTTACGTTACTATAGAATACAATGATATATAATACTATATAATATGTTCATGTTACTTTAGAATAAAATCGTGTATTTTCTTTAAAATTATATTTCAAATTCCGCGCCTGTTAATACAGCAATGTATTTTCAACGATGGAAGTACGTTGAAGAAAAGCAGGCAGAGCAATTCAAGTTACCCATTCCAATTTGTGTTAATCATTTTGGTTTCGTCATTACTTGAACAGTATTGTTTATGATACTTTCTTAAATAAAATTATTAATAATAGCAAATGAAAATTATTAATAATAGTAAAAAAACCGATAAAAAAAAATTTTTTTTTTCAATTTTTAGGCTGCCGCTTATTGCAAAGACATCGAAAAGCAAGAAGGATACCAAGCCTGGATTATCGGCATTGTGGAAAAGGGAAATCGCACGGCTCGTATAATAGACAAGCCGCGAGTGATTGAAGTTCCGGCGAAGGAAAAAGACGGAGAACTTTGGTAAAGAAACGACGGCCCAACAGAAAGTAACAGAAATGAAATTACGAATACAAAACTAACGTTGTACGTTTTCTTTTTCCTTTTTTTTTTTATTTTTTTTTGTATTTAATAATTTTTAATTGTTTATACATTTTGATATTAAATGAATTTTATTCCTTTTTTTTTTTCAATTTTTTACTTTTTACCTAAATAAACGAATTCAAGAGAATTGTAATATGACGATCATGAATTGTCTCTCCTTTGCACAGTTTTAAACATTTATTGTAACAATTCATGAAACCAACAATTAACGCGAAAAGCAACAACAAATAAATGTATTTTGTATAAATTATCGACGACCTGTAATAACTTTTTATACAAAGTTTGTATAAATGCAAACGTATATAAAAGAAATAACGTGAAATCACAATAAACCGATTTTTTAACGAAGGCAAACAAAAGTTCAAGAACAGAGTTTTGTGTCTTCCTGTGATAATGTCGATGTTTTTATAAAACGCGACATTTGTGCAGACAATTGAATTAAAGTGTAACTCAATGTCACGAGGGACAAAACGTAAAAAATATTTTTCAGTATGAAGAAACAAAACGATAAGAACCTAAGAATGAATAATGTGTCACTTTTCTAAACACGTAAGCATAAGGTAGCACTAAGCTAGTTTAACCGATCGTTTTCATTCAACGGCATTTACAATATATTAACATTACAAATTATGCAGATAAGAACAAAAGGCGTTTCAGTATCTTCAAATTTTGTATTAGGTGCTATTGTGCACTCACACATGCGTGACTTTATATGCAGTACACACACACACACAAAACATACAAGCGTTGTAAATGTAAATCAAACAGAATTACAATATTTTGTACTTCAGATACGATTATATGTGATCTATTCATTTCACTCTTTCTGCTTTCTTTCTTTTTTTTTTCTTTTTTTTTTTTTTAATCAAACGCGTATTATTTTATAGACCATTTTTGATACTTGTCACAGTTTAATCTCGGCTTTAATGTTGTAATACTTTTTCTTATAAATAAAGTGCTACTTTGTCAACTACAACCTGTCTTATTTTACATTAATTTAATGTAATTTTAAAAAGTCAATTAAGTTTCTCTATTCTCAATTGAACAAAATTACTTATTTACTTCTTAGCATCTTAAAAAATTAAAATTGATTGAAATTTCGTCGAGATATGACAACCTAAAGATACGAAAATTTTATGAATTTTTCTTAAGACTTTTTTTATGACGTCATTGATATATATATAGTTTCTAGAGATTTTCTAGAGAGTTACTAGAGAGTTTCTAGAGAATTTCTACAGTTTCTAGAGAGTTACTAGACAGTTTCTAGAGAGTTTCTAGAGATTTTCTAAGGAGTTTCTAGAGAGTTACTAGAGAGTTACTAGACAGTTTCTAGAGAGCTTCTAGAGAGTTTCTAGGGAGTTTCTAGGGAGTTTCTAGAGAGTTTCTAGAGATTTTCTAGGGAGTTTCTAGAGAGTTTGTGAGGAGTTGCTAGAGAGCTTATAAGAAGTTTCAAAACAAAACAAAATTAAAAAAATATTTAAAAACAAAATTTAAATTATAATTAATATAATTATAAATAAGAAAAATTTCATTAAAAATGAAAAAGCGCCAAGTACAAATATTTATTTTTTATTTTGAAAATTTGCTAAAAAAATGAATAGAAAATAAAAATTTATACAAATATTCTAAAAAAAATAATAAAAACTGAAATAAAAAATCCAAGTACTTATTAATAAATTACTTGCAAAATAAAAATAGCTATTATGAAATCACATCAACTGTTAGTTAAATTAATTCCATTAGCTTTTCTAGTTTCATACATTTTCTAGACTTTTCAGTTTACTTGGTTCTGTCTGTATTATTCAGAATCTGACACTTGTACAGTACTTGGATTTTTTATTTCAGTTTTTATTATTTTTTTAGAATGTTTGCATAAATTTTAATTTTATTATTATTAATAAAATAAAAATTTATAATTTTATATTTTAATTTAATAATAATTTAAATTTATAATTTATTAAAAATAAACATAAATTATTATTTATTAATTTTTTTAGCAAATTTGAAAAATAAAAAATAAATATTTGTACTTGGCGATTTTTCATTTTTAATGTATTAATTTTCGTTAATTAAATCTCAAATCTACCTAAAATGTACTTCGATTGAACTTCGAAAAATGAAATAAAAAAAAAGCAAAATATATTTACAATAAAAAAAAAAGTGCTTAATCAGTCTAAATCGCTTGGCGTTATTGCTTGTTAGGAATTGCGAAATTTCATAGTTAAGTTGCAAGTGTGTGAGTTTCACGCGTGCGCAAATATTGCAACGCACACACTTACACCGGCGCGACACACATGTACACAGCTAAAGCAGCTGCGTTTGAACGATGTGCATAAGTTTGTTGCGATGGCTCAGTCAGTCACGCACATTTCATCAGCGGGCCATTATTTTTGGTCGAAGTTCACGCTCAAAGTTATATCCACACGTCTCGCAGATAATTACAACACTCAGTCGTCTCTCTTCGCAGCGATGTTACAGGACTTGTAAATCACTTGACTTCACCTTCCTTGTACACGTGAGACATCTAATGTAGGTAACTGCATTTGATCCTTAAACTTTGGATTATTCAAATAAAATGGACAATTTGTATTAATTTAATATTTAATTTATTTTTTTTTAAAGGACGAAGTATTTTTTCAATTAACAAAATCATTTTTATGCAATCATTTATCAATGCAAGGACATTTATTGAAATTATTATTAAAAAAAATTGTTTTTTTAATAATAATTTTGAAAAATGTAAATGAACTTTAGTATGTGATAATAATAATTGATAACATGTTTATCTGTTTCTTTTAAGCGCGAGAAATAATTTTGCAGCTGAAAATTAAATCTTTTTGGAACATTCATTGTGAGTAGGATCCGATGGTGTCCCTAAGCACGTGCCGCGCCAAGGCCGCGGTCCTTCGAGCTGTCATACTCGGCGCACCGGCTTCCGGCAAAGGCACCGTGTCCTCCCGGATTATCAACACCTTTGACATAGCTCACATATCCAGCGGCGATAAACTCAGACAACACATTGCAAATGATACTGGTAAATAGGGTTGATAAAAATCACGATTTTTTTTCAAAAAATCGATTTTTTTTATTGAAATCAGATTTAAATCCGATTTAAATCACAATATTAAAAATATGAGTAAATACATTTAATTTTTAGTCAATTAAATTTATTTTTTCTAATTTTCTTATTTAAGTTAGTTTTCCTAACTTTCTTAGTTTCTTATCTTAGTTAGTCTTGTTAGTTTTCTTACGTTTATTATTTTAGTTACTTTTTTTTAGTTTTCTTGATTTTGTTAATTTTCTTAGTTTTCTTCATTTTGTTAATTTTCTTAGTTTTCTTATTTTAATTAGTTTTACATAGTTTCCATTTTTTAGTTAGTTTTGTTAATTTTCTTCGTTTTCTTACTTTTCGTATTTCAGTAACTTTTTCTTAGTTTTCTTAATTTTCTTAGTTTTGACAATTTTATTATTTTTGTTAATTTTCTTAGTTTTCTTATTTTAATTAGTTTCATATTCTTTCTTTTCTTAGTTTTATTAATTTGATTATTTTATTAGCTTTCTTACTTTTCTTATTTGAGTTTGTTTGTAATTTTCTTACTTTTATTAGTTTTCTTTTATTATTTAGTGTTCAGAGTTTTCTGTTTCTTTAAGTGAGTTATCTTAGTTTTGTTAATTTTATTAGTTTTCTTATTTTTCTTATTTTATTATTACTTTTTTTTTAGTTTTCTTAATTTTCTTCAATTAAATCTTCAATTTTGATCTTCAACTTTGATATCGACATATTTGAACTTTCATTAACAAAATTCTTCTCGCAATTTGCTTTTTTGAACAACTGATTTTTCGTGACTTGTATAAATAATCACAATCAATTAATAATTTGCTATATAAATAATTGTCACTTTTGTAAAATGATTTCAATCATAGTTATTGCATAGTTTTAATTTTAGGTCAACAATTTTTGATTTTTTGTAAATAAAATACTTTTTCATTAAAATCATTGATTTTTTTCAAGAAAATCATTTCATTTAAATCGCGATTTAAATCAATGATTTAAATCTTTTGATTTAAATCATTTAAACTCAATTTTATGAATTACATATATGAAAAGAACACATTTTAATGCAAAGCATTTTTATTACAATTTTCACATTCACATTGTTAAGTGTATGTAATAAGTAAAAAATAATATTTCCTGTTACAGAACTTGGCAAGAAAGTCAGAGAATATATAGACGCCGGCAAATTTGTACCTGATGACGTAATGATCGCTTTAATTACTAAAGAAATTGAGTTGCTTAATAATCGAAACTGGTTATTAGATGGTGAGTGACTTGGTTTCTAAAAGTTACACTTTTATCAAATCCTTAACTTATGCAAAATGAAAATGTAAATTTTCAAGTAATGTGTAATATTTGATTTAATTATACTAACTTGTATCTTGTCTTACATAACACAATTGCAATGTAAAAGTAAAATGTTGTGAATGATAAATATTTGCAGGTTTTCCAAGAACTGTAATACAAGCTGAAAAATTACAAAAGATCCATCCGGTGAGTCTTGTACTTAACTTAGAAGTTCCTCACGAAGTTATCTTAGAACGAGCCACTCGAAGGTGGATTCACGTGCCCAGTGGACGAGCTTATAATATTGGTTTCAATGATCCAAAAGTTCCGGTAAATGAACAATTCAATTAATGTTTTAATTAAAAAAAAATAAAAAAAAAATAAATTTTGAATTAATTTTGAAAATTCGATTTTTCAGAGTGCAAATGTCAACAATTTATTTTAAATTTGTCATTTATTGTTAGAAATACTTTTTAATATGTCATAATGAAACACAGAATTAAAATTCAATGGAATATAAACAAATTTTTGAACCTTATTAAGATTATTTATGTTTAAAAAGTTTCAATTATTATTTGTACAAAATGATAGAATATTTTTAAACTAAATTTTCACTTAATAAATTCTAAAAAGTGCCAATATTTCTTCATAAGTTTATAAATGTTTGAACAATTTTCTAAATGTTTTAACATGTTTTAAAAAGTTTGATTCATTAAGTTTGTTTTTTTAAGTTTGATAAATTATAAAAATGATTAGAAACTTTAGAAATATTTTGAAACTTTTTAAAATTTATTGAATTCATCAGATCTTAAAAAAAAAGTCTAAAATTTTGCACAAATCGTAGTAAAAACTTTTTAAACAAAAATATTCTCAATAAAGTTAAAAAAATGTACGATTGCTGGATTGAACAAACAATTGAGAAATTGATTCTAGAATTTGTTCTGTCGTAGGGAAAAGATGATGTAACAGGAGACGCGTTAACGCAACGAGCCGACGATAAGCCCGAAGTAGTGAAAAAGCGATTGAACGATTACGAGCAAAAGACACGGCCAGTTATCAAGTTTTACCAAGATATTGGTATCTTGAAAAGTTTCAAAGGCTCCACGACGGACTCGATATGGCCGGATATCAAAGACTGCATCAGTCGACATTTATAATCACTTATTGTGTGTAGGGATGGGCGATTATTTGAAAATAATCGATTATCGAATAATCGATTAATCGATTAATAAGAAAAATCGATTAATCGAATAATAAAAAATCGATCAATCGATTAATAAAAAAATCGATTAATCAAAAATCGATTAATCAAAAATCGATTAATCAAAAATCGATTAATCGATTTTAAGTAATCGATGTCGATTAATCGATTTTTTGATTAATCGATTATTCGATAATCGATTATTTTCAAATAATCGCCCATCCCTAATTGTATGCATATTTGTGTGCGATTATAGTCCAAATTTGGTACACTTTTACGTTCAGCCAATGCCAATGCATCATTCAAAGCTTTCACTAGTCATTTAATGTAATTTTTTTAACTTTTATATCGCTTGTATAACGTTTTATATTTCAATGAAATTTATTTTTGCAAATTAAACGAAAAAGTCATATCCACTGAAAGTGTGATATAATATAATATAGAAAATGAAAATAATTCGTATTGATTTGTAAAACATTTTTGTCGATGTGGAATTCAGTTTTGAACGCACAATTGTCAATTTAAGTGAATAATCGTAATGAAAAATGATGAATGTATCGCATCAATTGTTATAAAATTATGACAAGAATATAGATAAGTCGATCAGACATGGCATATCTTTCGATTATTGATGAATAAAAAAGACAGCAACAATTAGCTTGTATTTGGAATTGCCACATGCTGATAAGTTTATACAAAAGATGGCCTATTTAGACAATAAAATGCGTTATCGTGTATTATAAGATACTAGTGTATATATGTATATGACTGTAGTATCGATTTTGTCAATTGTTGAATATTTTTTATATTTGTTAGTAAACGCTGGTATATGTAAAAACCAAAAACTAATGATAATTAACGAATAAAATAAATTTGCATACAAAGTTGGAGTACGAGTTTGTTAATTAATAAAGAAAAAGTGCTTTTCTAATATAAGGAATAACATTTATTATTCCAACATTTAAATACAACGAAGATCGTTAAATTACAAAGTCTTGTTAACAATATTTTGTCTTTGACAAAAATGCATCAAAGTAATGCTGCAACGATGTCAAAATGTTAAAATATTGGCATAACTCTGTCGTTTTATTACAATTGTGAACTATGAACGTAAACTTAATTTATTCGAACGAATAATTATGATAATTCAAATGAAAAATAAATAACTTAAAATTAATAAGAATATTATCTAAGTACTTCGTAGATAGCAGTTAAATATTTTCGGAAAATGTTCATATTTTCCAATTGGAAATAAACAAATTAATTGTAATAAGAATGATAATAAAAAGATTGATTTATCTTTCGTTCTGAAAAAGTTGCCGAAAACAAAACTTCGTTGGTTCATTGGTCACTGTATGAGTCGATCATCAGTCTTTTCATATTAAACAATTAAATATACTGTCATTTAAACAAACAAGAAAAAATTTTTGCAATAAATCAATTTCACGCTATATGTTGAAATAACGTAATTACAATTCAAACAAAAATCCAGAAAAAAGACAAGAAAAATGCATACAAATATTTGATCGTGACAACTTTTTCCCTCGTCTTAAAATCTGTTTAACAAATTCCAATTTCAACATATTCGAGGTTCTTTTTCTCCTTTACACAGTGTTCTTAATCAAAAATATCACAGATTTGAATTAAAACAGATTAAACACGATTTTTATACAGATTTTCCAAACCGATAACAAACTGAATAAGTAGCGAAGAATCCATCAATTGGATCAAAAGATTCTCTCAAACTCGTCATATTTTTAAATTCTTTTCCCTTTTTTTTTAATTTCTTTTTCCTTGTTAAGTAATTATTTATCGCAATCAGAAATGTCACATCCGATCGCTTTAAGTACAGTAAGCGCATTTTTTAACGAAACGTTTTCTATCAATTCGTCAATATTTCAAACTCCTCGCTTTCATAGAGATTTGCATCCTCGCAGGTTTCCCGCCTGGGGGAGGGTGTTACGTTGTACAAGCAGCTGCTTTCCACCGTGCGATTTTTCTTCTGACATAAATCACTTCTGCTTCCTTCGCAAAATAGGAACATTGGATATTCCGTTTTTTCGTTTCTTGGAATCAGGAACTGGAAACAAAAATTGATCTTCTTTATTAACCATACATTATTTAGTAACTTAACTACTATTTAAGGGGACTCTCTACGCAAAAATGACGAAATTTCGAAAAAAAACCCAAAAACTTTTTTTTGAGTTTTCGGATACTTTAAAGTGTCCTCTTTAAAGATTTTATGATATTTTTGACAAACATTATCTGTGTTTATTATCATCGTAATAATAAAATTATTATGTATTTTTAAATTAAATTCGAATGTAAACCGCAGAAAATGAGAGTGAAACTTTAAAATGCGTTTTTCTCGTAAACTTATTTTTATCGATTTTCCAAATTTGAAATGTTGGTGGGAGCTCAATTTTCATCCAATTGGATTCTTTTATTTTTTAAATTGTTCAGAATTCAATTCTTGAGGACAATTACGGACAGATTTTGAATAACTACTATTGATAAGAAAAAGTTATGAACAATAAAGTAAAAGAAAACACGTTTTTTTGGCGTTTTTTGGCTTGATTTCACATTATTGTCCATAACTTTTGTTTGTTAATAGTTATTAAAAATCTGTCCGTAATTTACCTAGTCTTCTAAATAAGGAACAAAATGGCGACAATAAAAATAAAATTGCTTGTGATTTAAGGTCCCAGTACCTTTTTGAAAATGGGGGTTTTTGAACATTTGTTTGTTAATAACTCATAAACAAATGATTTTTTTCGGTTTTTAATACAGATTATTAATTAGGCACCTGAACTCTACTAATCACCAATTAAAACTATGCAATAACTATGATTGAAATCATTTTACAAAAGTGACAATTATTTATATAGCAAATTATTAATTGATTTTGATTATTTATACAAGTCACGAAAAATCAGTTGTTCCAAAAAGCAAATTGCGAGAAGAATTTTGTTAATGAAAGTTCAAATATATCGATATCAAAGTTGAAGATCAAAATGGAAGATTTAATTGAAGAAAATTAAGAAAACTAAAAAAAAAGTAATAAGAAAAATAAGAAAACTAATAAAATTAACGAAATTAACTGACATAAAAAAAACAGAAAACTATGAACACTAACTAATAAAAGAAAACGAATAAAAGTAAGAAAATTACAAACAAACTCAAATAAGAAAAGTAAGAAAGCTAATAAAATAATCGAATTAATAAAACTAAGAAAAGAAAGAAAATTAACAAAACTAACTAAAATAAAAAAAACTAACTAAAAAACGAAAACTATGTGAAACTAATTAAAATAAGAAAACTAAGAAAATTAACAAAAATAATAAAATTTACAAAACTAAGAAAATTAAGAAAACTAAAAAAAAGTAATTAAAATACGAAAATTAAAAAAACGAACAAAATTAACAAAGCAAACTGAATAATGAAAACTATGTAAAACTAATTAAAATAAGAAAACTAAGAAAATTAACAAATTGAAGAAAACTAAAAAAAATTAACTAAAATAAAAAAAGTAAGAAAACTAACAAGACTAACTAGGATAAGAAGCTAAGAAACTTAAGAAAACTAACTTAAATAAGAAAATTAGAAAAAATAATTTGATTAACTAAAAATTAAATGTATTTACTCATATTTTTAATATTGTGATTTAAATCGGATTTAAATCTGATTTCAATAAAAAAATCGATTTTTTAGATTTTTTGAAAAAAATCGTGATTTTTATCAACCCTAAAAATATATATGAGAATATATCTATGGCTTGAAGGAAAAACCGATTAAGTCCTTTTTTTTGGGAAGTAGGCATTTTATCATAAAGGATTTTAAAAAAACCTACTAAATTATTGATAATGAATTTTATCACACTGTTAAAATACCAAAACAGCAGTTTATGAAGTATGCATTTTATCACTCATGCGTTTTATAAAAACCGCAAAATAATCAAAAATGCAGTTTATCTAAAACTCATTTTATCAATCATACATTTTGTAAATGTCTGCAAATGATCAAACACAAAATATTTATCAAAACTGTTTTGTATCAATCGTGCATTTTATAAATCCCTCCAAATGATCAATAATGCAAATTATCCAAAATTCAATTTACCAATCATGCATTTTATAAATATTTCATTTTATATACTCCGCTTTTGATCATTTGGCGGTTTTTATAAAATGCACATGTGATGAAATTTATTGTAATAAATTGTCTTTTTGATAATTTAACGGGTTTTATAAAATATCTTTTTTGATAAAATGCTTACTTTCCCTTTTTTTGACGAAATTGAGTTAACGCAGATTTTGGATTTTAATAACTTTGTATTTTCATTTTATGAAGACATTTTCATCAAAATGTAGTATTACCATAAAGTAGGAAGATGAAGTAAATAATTTGTATTATATATTTAAGAGCAATTTATATAAATACGAATTCATAGAAAATATATTTATTTTCTACATATTTGAATGCAAGTTGAAACAATTGCATAATAATATATATATATATATATAAATAATTTATTTTGTTATATATATAATATATTACATGATTTCAATTCCAAAAGTATTGATATAAATTATATACGGAATTTTTTAAATTTATTTCAACCTGAATTCAGATATGAAATTTCGAAGTCAAATTTAAATTTGTTCTTGCATTTTTCAGATATAAGTTCATGTAAATAAACCCAAATTCACGTAAATAAAATGTTGAAGTCATATTCAAATTCAAAAATTGGCTTGGTTATAATACGAATACTCTAGGTTATGTTTACCTAAAGAATGCGCATGCGCAGTAGACTCTTTCACTTGTCTTTGTTTACATTATATGAAAACATAAATGTTTCTCTTTATCTAACCCATTGTCTTTATAGATACTGACATAACCTATAAAATTATGTCAGATGATGAGGTTATGACATAACCTCATCATTACCTTAAAAAAAAAAAAAAAAGAAAAAATTCTTAAAAAAAATCAAAAACAAAGTAAAATGGTTCGGAATGTGTTAATTTTCGTAATGACGCACATAATGAGCGCTAAACGGCGGAAGTTAAAGACGAAGTGAAGAATTGGGTAGCGAAGCGTGGCTCGGTTTTATGGTTGATATGTGTGTACATATGTAACTCGTAGCCCCCGGGAAAGCAGTTGATCGGCCGAGTCGTCGGCAATCCGGCCGAGGTGAGAGACCACAGACTGTTTGTACCGCTTAAGCTAATGAGGCACACATGGCCGATATGGCGATGTTTAACGTTTAAAGTTAAGAGCAAGGTGGCTCTGTAAGACAGTCAAAAGGGGCCATTTTGATTCTGATTCTATCTTTTGCAGCCGGTGACGCTACCGCGGCATATTCAGATTCTTATCACCTGCCACGCTGCACTTTTTAAACCCGTGCGATGCTCAAATCCACAGACACATTCACTTTTCTGCTGCAGCACACGCCGAAAGTGAACGTGTTGCGCAGATGCACCCGTTGCGCATTTAATGCCTACCTGTGTCTTCGCATTGTCTTCTTTCCCTCCCCCCCTCCGCCTTCCTTCGATAATTCACATTAACGTATATATATATCTACAGGTTTCGTGATTTATTGCCGCCTGCGAGCGATTCGGCCGACAAATAAGATGAACGTTCGACGCTTGACGCTCGATTCGATCGATAGGGCTGATATTTTCGCAGTTGAGTTTGAAACGAGTGGAGGCGTCCAAAACGGAGGCAGGAGGGCCAGTGAAGGTGGAAGGATAATAATAAATAATATTAATAGTACAACCTATCATAATGTTCAAATTATAATTCATGATTTTTCTCTTCTCAAAATCCTCTTCGGCACAGAAAACGATTCGAAAAACACTACTTTTTTATTCGCATTCACGTCCCGAATTATACCCTGGTCAGCCTATGGTGTGAATGCAGCCATTCTGTGTGTTGCAACAAATGTTAAAGTTTAAACAAATTGAAGAAACTAATTGTTTATTAAACCTTGTGTATAATAAATAATATTAATAGTACAACCTACCATAGTGTTTAAATTATAATTGATAATTTTTCTCTTCTCAAATCCTCTTCAGCACTCCGAAACGATTCGGAAAACACTACTTTTTTATTCGCATTCACGTCCCGAATAACCCACTGTCCTTTATACCCGAATTAAAGTTTCCTAATGATTCCAAATAAATGTTGCACAATTCCTAATACACACATTTAAACATTTGTATACGTGCATATACATGGTTTGTATGTGTATTAGGAATTGTGCAACATTTATTTGGAATCATCAGGAAACTTTAACACGGGTAGTCTGTAGTCGCAGCAAAACTAAATGTCTTTTTGAAGAGATGGTCATAAACTGATATTTCTACCTGTTTCCAGATTACTCAGGATCATAAAAAAAGTTTGAATCATCATCAAAAACAGTGACAGAACTTAGGAAATTTTAAACTGAATATTGGGAAAACATGTTTTGAAACATCTGTTTATTTTTTTTTTAGTAAAATCCGGTTTCGTTTGAAATGAAATTGAATTTTTAGAATCAAAATATAAATTATAAACAAGTTTTTTTCTTTGATTAGATTTCCTTGAAATATTAATTAATATTAAATATTAAAAATTATTATTCTTTAAAAATTAACACAGCAAATTTTATTTACCATTTTAACCCATTTTCTTGTATATCGTAGCGCCATCTAGCTACATATAGACACTTACTTTTTTTGCTCAAACGGAGTTCCATACCTTGGTTAAAAGAACATAGAAAATCATGAGAAACTGATTATTTTGAAATAGTATGTAACGTGCAACAGAAATTCCATAGAGTTTCCGCGAATTTTCATACTGTTTTTTTTTCTATGAATATGTATGCACTGACAATCATAAAACCTGAAAATGTACAATTTTCAATTGAATTATTACTGTTTTTAATAGCATTCTGAATCCATCGGCAAAAAATCATCAAATTTTACTGTTAAAAACAATAATTTTTGAAGAAATAAACGTAAATATTTACTAAAATAACTTTCATTTTTACTGTTTTTCACAGCAAAATTGAACATTTTTCGCCGATGGATTCAGAATGCTATTAAAAAGAGTAAAAATTCAAGATCTATGATTGTCAGTGTGATTTTCGTATTTCTGTGTTTGAAGTATTATTTACTATGAAAAAACATAATAAATTTCTCTTACCAAATTTTATAAGATAAATATATAACATAACCTAAAAATAATTTTAATTAGTAGAAACCCCTATAACTCTAATAAGCAGTTATGTACAAGTAAAGATTGTTCACTTTTTTTAGTTCACTAGTTTTTAATCTTGTTTTACTTTTAAGACGAAAATATTTTTGTAACATTGTCAATGCGTTGTGTTATTTATTTATTTCCTGTATTAAAAATGAGAAAGAATGAACGAAAAGAAGCTTATTCAAGGTAATTCCAAAGGGATAATCACAAAGATTACACCAGTGGGTAACAAATAACAAAGGCTTTTGTCGTTGTTCAAAAGTAATACGTCTTCATGGACAATAGCATCGGGATAGATTGTGAGCAGTCAAAGCGTAATAATGCACTTTAATTTGACTCATTCTTCGGTAATTACAGACTCCGCCGCTGACCCAGATGCGGTTTCACTTAGCGCAAACTTTTTTTTCCCTCCTTTTTCATTTTTTTGGATTGCTCACGCATTGGTGGTCTCTGCCTTCGTTCAAATTAATTTTCTCAAAAGTTGAAATTAGAAATTAGGTTATGTGCTAATTATTAGGTAGTCAGATTAGTCGTCCACGTTTCATTAGTCTTTGTTATGATTGGGTAGCCATGTTAGAACCATGTTTAAGATATAAAATGGCTACTCATCTAGGATTCTGTATTAATTTTTTTTGGCTTCAAAATTGCAAAGAGTTATGAAAATGGAGTTTTGAAAAAGATTTGAAATAACGTTTTGTTCGTTCTTAATGCTTTGTGGAGCGCGGTTATAATATGTAGATTGGCAATATTGCGGCGATGAATGTGCAGGATAGATAGATAAATCGACACGGGATATATCAAGTATGCTCTGTATTCTCGTCCGCGTGCATCCGTAACTTTTTGCACAAGGTGTTTTCTTTATCTTTATTTATGCACTAACACATATTGTACGAACGTATGTGAATATTACAATGCAACTTTATTTGTTGTTGATGCAAATGCGTTTATTGAGACTCATGGTGCAAGAGGTAGTTTCTTGGCCTTCGTATTTTTAGGTTATAGTTAATTAACTGAGTTAGTTTTGTTAGTTAGATTAGGTACTTAGTTAAGTTATTATGTTAGTTACTTAATTAATTTATTTAGGTTAGGTTATGTTAGGTATAGTTTATTTTAGGTTTAGGTTGGTTAAATATGTTAGGTTAGTTCATGAGGTTAGGTGGTGCCTGTCGTTTATCAGATCAGTTATTTAAATTACATTTTAGGTTAGGTTAGAAACAAGTATTTTAAGCAAATTGAAGGCAAAAATGATACTTTATTGAAAATTGTACAAAAATTGATTGGTATGTGTAGATAAACTTTACATATAAGGCGGTTGTTGGTAAACGATAGATTCTTCAGCAGCGTGCGAGCGACTACCACGTCCCGATAAAAGGATAATAGAAGTTGCTTCCGGTTTCGTTACCTTTGCCACGGTTGCGCGCGTTTATTCGCCGATCCAGCATCGTCTTTTGCTTTCGCGATTTTTCTGAACACATGTACATTTATGTGTATATATATATACGTACCCGGTAGCGGAAAGTCGAATATTGTAGGTGGTTATTTAAGTTCTCGGCTCGTCGAAATTGCCAATCAAAGAGGAAGTGGCAATCAAAGGAGGGCATATATCCTGTAAATAACATTTTTTTACGCCTGCGCATTTGATTGCTTATCTTCGTCGATGATTACTCATAGGAACGTGTTATAATCGTTTATTTGATGAGTAGAAGAAAAAGAGTTTGAAGGTTAGGGTCAGTGTCAATCCTTGATCCTCAACTGATCTTTATATATATATATATATATATATATATAATGGCGTGTTCGAACAAGAAAATTATTTTGTATTAATAAAGGACAGCTAATTCACTTCACATAAGTCTGTCCTTTATTAACATAAAATATTGGTTTAGCTCGAATATGCAATTTAGAAAATGAGTCAACACTGACAAATGTTGTTTTATTTATAGTTACGAATTAATAAATGAAAAATACTTACAAATTTCAGGATTATAAGAAGATAACTTATGTCCGCAAAGGAACGTGAAACTTAATCCGTCGCAATCAAGTCGAAAGACTGCAACAATTTCGAAAACTTGATGAACATAGATAACTTAAATATAATAGACTGTGAACTCGTGTTTATTTTTATGAACCCACGCAACTATATATATTTTTAATAACACAAACAAAGAATAAGAGATGGAGCATAAGAAAGAGAGATAGAAGGAGATAAAAAGAGACATAAAGGAGAATAGAAAAGGGGAAGAGAAGTGAGAATAAGAGAAATAGAGGAGTAAATAACGAGAGACGATAGAGTTTGTAACTAAATATATTTTTAATAACACAAAGAAAGAAAAAGAGATGGAGAATAAGAAAGAGCGCGATAGAAGGAGATAAAAAGAGACACAAAGAAGGACAGAAAAGGGGAAGAGAAATGAGAATTAGAGAAATAGAGGAGTAAATAAGGACAGACGATAGAGTTTGAGATAGAAAAGGACGGAGTGATGGAGTGAGAGGGAGGGAAGATACGATGCGTGAGTAGAGCGTTGAATTGGGCGTCGCACACAATGCATTGGCTGAAGAATAAAGCGAGCGTTGACGTTCCATACAGAAGAAGAGAAGCTCTCACTTTCTTCACACTGTGTTTGCTTAATTGTTATTCCGGCGCGTATGTATATTCAATAGTCGGCCGACTAGAAGCCGCGCTGAGAATGTCAGAGATAATAGAAGTAACTCAGCAACCGTAAAGCCATCGTCTTCCTTTGTCATTTACCCACACAAACTTAGGTATATATATATGTGTATGTATATGTATGTATACATATATATACACACACAGGTAAGGCGCCACATTGTTTAAAGATGTTTATCGCGATGATATGGACATGGCGTAAAAAGAGCGATCCGCTTCCTGTCGATTTATATTTTAGCCGCGAAAGTATGATGCGGAAACATTCGCGGCTTGCGAATTTCCCCCTCCGCCACTCCTCTCCTCAGTTCGGCCGTAAAACGTCGGTTAATTAAGACGATTCGATCTCTCGAATCGTTGGCGGAATTCGCGTATGATTTTCTTCTTCTAAGGAGGAAAAGTAAAAAAAAAAATATATAATAGAAATGAAGATGAAGAAAATGAAGACGTCTTGATTGGGGGCAATTAAGGCAAGGGCAAATTAAAAGCTTTTTCCGCCTCATAAGGCATGGGAATTTCGATTTCAGAGATTGTTTGTTTAATAGTTTTGCTTTTTGTTTTAAGTTTTTTGTTCTTGTGTGGAGTTTATTGATAATGTTTTTTTTTCAAGTTTATGGCCGATGGGTTTAATTAGAGGGAATCAAGATGTTTAGTTGAGTTTAGGGCCGGTTTTTAATAGTGATTTACCGATTTACGCATGGGAAAATGGAAGTAAGCTAAGGTTGAGGGATTTTGGAAACAATATTGATTGGAGTTTATTTTCGAATTTACAAAAATGGGATCATTTTTGAAACTCATTTTTGTAAATTCTTAGAAATACTTGTTAACAATTTTTGAAAAAAAAAAATTTTTTATTTGTCAAAAAAAAATTATATTTTAATTATTAATTGTTATTATTTATTAGTGTAAATGTAATTACTCAGAATAATTACTCAATTAATGCAAAGCACTAAACAAATTTTTTCTGAATATATATATTTAAATACTAAACAAAAATTTACATTTTTCAAACAAAAAAAATATTTTATATTTTAATTATTCATTGTTTTTATTTATTAGTGTAAATGCAATTATTCAGAATAATTACGTAGTTAATGCAAATCACTAAATCCAAAAATTGATCGTACAATTACATTTAGAAGGAATCTATTTTACGAGTTAAAACCGCTCATTTCGTTTGCACGACAAAAAAAAAAAAAAAAAAAAAAAAAAAAAACAAA
>JABFPJ010002562.1:0-19096 GCA_022817425.1 Gryon sp. ZL-2020
TGCAACATAAGTCTATTATTTGTAATCTCATTGTGGTACTATGTTAATGAAAATTAACTATATGAAAAGCCACATTCCAGCTTTTAACTAAATTTTCTTGAAGAAATAAAATTAAATAAAACCTAGTAATCTAATAGACATATTTTCCGAACAAAAATGATTTTTAATAAAAAAAATCAATAAAGGATGAAAACGACTATATTTGTGCTTCTGTTGTATTCGTAAATTAAAAATTATGAATACGATTGTAAGAAAATATTGTTCATATTTCTTAATTAGCAATATTATAAAAAAATGAAAATATTGCAGATCACACATTGGCAACATCCTCGGTTCCACGCATATTTTCCGTCCGGAAATTCTTTTCCTTCAATACTAGGAGACATGTTATCAGATGCAATAGGCTGTATTGGATTTTCATGGGCTGCAAGTCCAGCTTGCACCGAATTAGAAACTATTGTGTTGGATTGGTATGCAAAGGCTATAAACTTACCAACGGATTTTTTAGCTGAAAAATCGGCGACAGGAGGTGGTGGTGTTATACAGGGATCAGCTTCAGAGTGTATTCTCGTTACAATGTTGGCAGCGCGAACTCAAATCATCAAAATACTGAAAGTTGATGAACCAACAAAGGAGGACTCAAACTTGCTACCACGACTTGTTGCTTACTGCTCAACAGAATCTCATTCGTGTGTCGAAAAAGCAGCTATGATTAGTTTAGTTAAACTTCGAGTTATCGAACCAGATGAAAAATGTTGCTTACGCGGTTCTGCACTAGAGGCAGCTATACGTCAAGATATAGCGAATGATTTGGTTCCATTTTATGTTGCTGCTACGTTAGGTACTACAGGCTGTTGCTCATTTGATAACCTTCAAGAAATTGGACCAGTTTGCAAAAGGTATATCAAATAGTATATTACGTATCAAGAACGTTTTGTCCCGAGATGCGTACATCGCTTTCCATACCTGAAATCGGGACAGGAAAAGCACTTTACTGCCCAAAGAGTGCAAAATACTACATTCGCGCCCGAGGACAAAAAAGTGGTATTTTTCACCCTAGGACAGTAAAGTGTTTTTCTGCCTTGATTGCAGATATGAAAATGAAGTTACACTTAATTCTATTAAAATAGTTAGATAAATAATCTCAACTAAAAAAATGGTTAAATTTGTCTTTAAATTAATCTTCTGGTTAACGTTGTTACAATTTTAGTTAACGATACCAGAATTGAGTCATTGTAACCATTATTATGGCAATATTAACCAAGCATTCGAGCTAAAGTCAAATTTAACCAGTTTTATAATGTTGTTGTACAATTAGATGAAAGTAAAACTCTGAATTTTAGATATCCTGGTATTTGGTTACACGTTGATGGTGCTTACGCAGGAAATGCATTTATTTGTCCAGAACTTCGATCGTTCATGGCAGGAATTGAACATGCAGATTCATTCAATACTAATCCAAACAAGTGGTTGCTGGTTAATTTTGATTGTTCTTGCTTATGGGTAAAGGATCGAGTGAAATTAACTTCTGCTCTGGTTGTTGATCCATTATATTTACAACATGCTAATTCCGGCGAGTCAATTGATTATAGACACTGGGGTATTCCATTAAGTCGAAGATTTCGCGCCCTGAAATTATGGTTTGTAATGAGATCATACGGCATAACTGGCCTACAGAATTATATTCGCAATCATATTTACTTAGCACGAAAATTTGAGCAAAAAATTAAAAAGGATAAGCGTTTTGAAGTTGTAAACGACGTTGTAGTGGGTTTAGTGTGCTTTCGATTGAAAAAAAGCGATGAAGTTAATCAGGAATTGCTAGCAAAAATAAATGCATCAGGTAAACTTCATATGATACCATCTCGTGTTATGGGCAAATATGTATTGAGATTTTGTGTAGTGCATGAAAAAGCAACTGACGAAGATATAGATTATGCAATTGATATTATAGAAGAGCATGCTTCTGAAATTATGACGCATTATGATGAAGATGATACTGAATTTATGGCAAAGAGTCCCAAAACGCCAGCTCCTTTGGACAAGAAGCTAGTGAGAAAGTTTAGCTTTACGAAAAGTGTATCTCGCGCTGCATATAAACGATCATTATCAAAAACAAATTTGCATGATGGAGCATCACCTATTATTGTTGTTGATGATAACAATCCAGTCGACACTATTGATGAGAACGTTTTTTGTAACAATCGGTAGGAAAAACTTAAGCTCGCGGTACCGAAAAAAAAGAATCAATCACTCTTATTACCGTGAGCTTAAGCATTATTTTATTTAAATATGTTTCCGGCGTGTTAGAGTCAAGTACGTCTAAAGACCGAATTTTGTACGTGCCTAAACATGTGTTTAATATGATCAAATATATGTACTTTCATTAAAATATAAATATTAAGTTGAAAATGTCAATGTAGTTTTGTTTTATTGAATTACCTATATCAGTAGTTTCAATACCTTTAGTTTAGTTTTTTTCATGTATTTTCATGTATTATTCCTTTACACATTTTATTTAAATAATAACTTTTATCTAGCAAATATAACTAAGTAATGCAAATAAGATTTTTTTGTTTTGTATTTAATATAAAACATAGTAAAAACTAATATTAAAGTAGCATATTTTAATTAAATAGTATTCAAAATTGCTCTTAGTAGATATATACATTTTTATTAAACACTTTCCTCTAATATACAGTATGTGAATGTATTTTCTAAATGGACAAAATATTTTATTCATAAAATTAAATTATTGAATTATTCTTACCTTCGTAAGAAGGTAACTTGGCATTTTAAAGATGACTTACGTTTTTGAGTAGCTTCCTTCACCCCTATAGAAGTTAATGTTAACCCTTATACTAGTGTTTTCTTCCACTTTAACTTCTTAAATTCTTGGTAAAACAGTTCTTTGAGGCAGCTAGCAGATCCTTTTTGCAAAACCTTTCAGAATTTCTGAAAAATGATACCAATTGAATATTCAATTAAAATAATTATAATATTGCTTATTTAATATTTTATTTAATCCTAAAAACAAACTCTACGACAATGAAAATAATGTAGAAAAAATATATATAATATGAAACATACAATGCAGATATTCAAAAGAACAACAAAACAGTTTTGTTACTTTTGTTATATATAAGTAAAAATATTCTATTTTAATTTATTTATAATTAAATTTATTTATAATAACCAATTCAAAATTAAAACTTCTTTACGCAATAACACTTATAAAATTTGTGCATAAGTAAAATAAAACGGAACTAAATTGCAACAAAATGCAAAAGTGGTTTCTAATTTTCAAAAACTTAGATAGGTTTGAAAATTGCTAAATCTCGAGGACTATTAAACTTATCTTAATCTGCTATCTTCTTTAATACGATCGATCAATCATTCAATCGTTCTCTTATTTTTCATAAATGAGTTTGTAATATAAACCTTGAAGTTGTTTATTATAATTGTTTTTATGAAATTATTTTTAAAAGCTAAACATTTTTCACTTCATGATTTTCAATTGTTTTTTTCTCTTTGATGCTGTCAAATTATTATATACTATAAATATACATTTTTTTATCGAAAATCATGCTGAAACGAAATACTGTTTGGAACATATGTAATATCTTTATTTGTTTTTGTCTTTTAATAATTGCATATGTTTGCACAATAAATTTGAAAAATCAACAATATTGTAATCTACAAAATTGTGAAAGTAGACCTCATTCACTCTGCATTTACTCTGTGAGTCTTACGTGATCCTTTTCTTTATTTAACTATTATTATATCCTAAAAATTTATGTTAAATTTTTAGGATATATCTCCTAAAAATTTATGTTAAATGTTTAGGATATAATAAATATAATAAAAATAAATGTTAATATTATAATTTATATATAATCAGAATCAACCTAGTATAAAATGTGGCCAATGTTACCAAGTAGGCTTAACATCTTCAGAAAAAAAAGAAATTCTCAACTATCACAATAAATTACGACGGAAAGTAGCTGCAGGGCTTGAAGAAAATGGCAGTCCAGGACCACAACCCCCTGCAGTACCTGGGTCTATGCTTAATATGGTTATTCATTTTTAAATAATATTTTATTTAATTTTAATTTAATATTTTAATACAAATTAAACATATTACTCAAGTTTCTATATATAATTTGTTGTTATATTTATTGAATATAATTAAGAATCAATATTTAATTATAAAATATATTTTAATACGAAAGTTGTTAATTTTTTAAATCTGTTTTTCAGATTTGGAGTCATGAACTAACAACTATAGCACAAAGATGGGCAAATCAGTGCATACTTGGACATGACGAATGTCGCAACACTCGTAAGAATGTTAATTAGCTTCCCATTTTTAATCATGTAAATGGAAATAATATGTTTTTTTTTATTTTAGCTCTAATGAACGTAGGTCAAAATGCTGCTTATGAAGCTAACAGTAGACCCGAAGATATAAAAATAACTAATTTTGTACAAAGATGGTACGATGAAGTAAAATTATTCGATAAAAATTTCGTAAAAGAATATCAGTAAGTTAATTACATATATACTATTACATCATGATACATCACATAAGAACATCAATAATTAATATTATTTTTATATGTAATCAAATTATTTATTTCTTATAATTTCAGTTGTATAAATCTAGTCGTACAGTATACTAATTAATAGAAACTGTGCTTAAATAAGTACATGTTAAATAATAATTTTATATTTGTACAGATCCTCATCGGGTACTGGACATTACACACAACTCGTCTGGGGAAAATCCAAATTATTAGGATGCGGATATGTTAAATGTATTAAAGAAGATGAATTACATTATGCCTACTTGATATGTAATTATGGTCCAGCTGGAAATTTCATAGGAGATCCCATTTATGAAACTAAAGATTAATTATTTATGACAAAATGTAAAAATATCTACATATAAATATTTAAGGTGATTCTTCAGTCTAATTCACTGCTTTTCTCTTCCACTCATGGAGTCACCATTAGCTCTATCTTTTTTGCTCTTATATAGCTGAAGAATCACCTTAATTTCATAAAAAATTCTAACTATAAATTATGTCAAAATCATTGACAAAACTTGTTTTGTTAATGATATTACTAATTGATGTTATTATCAGCAGAAACGTTTTCATTTTCTATTTGTTCTTCAGGTAAATCAGGTTTATCATCATCATCTTCCTCTTCTAACGTGTTAATATCAGGAAAATACAGATCCGCTTCTTCAATTGCCTTTTCAGGATTTTCACTTACGTGATAAGGTCCTATACCAGCAAAAGCTAGAAAAGCTTCACATCCGATTTTCTTTACAACGCAAACGAAAGTTTCATAACTGAAAATGTAATTTATTGTATATCGTAATTAATTGATCTAATATTAATAACTAAGTAATTCATTAAAAATAACCTTGTTTTTGGTTCAGTCATAGCTTCAAATTCCTCAATACTTGTTGCTATTAACTTCGACTCTGGTGGTTTATCTCGGTCAAAAATTCCAAAATTAATGACTTCACTACTGTACATTTCGAGAACCATTTTTAATTCATTTTTACGAGTAGCGTCATACTTAAAAAGTATTACTGGAGCTTTACACGTTTTATCTTCATACTAAAAACATTTATTTTTTCCTTAATTATCTTACTTTCTATTACCAGATGAATAATTATAATTACATTACATACTGGATAATTTGTTTCAACATATTTACGAAAAATTGTTCGAAAGGCTAAAACTTTATTTCTAGAATTCACCGGAGCCCAGGCAATGGGAAAATATGAGCATGGTTCTTTGGTAACTGGAGTATATGCTGGCTGATGTCGTTCAGCGAAACTGAGAAATAATTATTTCAAATTAATTTATTTTTTTAATTAATTATAATGTATTTATTTAAAGAAAAACTATTTGTAAAACAATTACTCCAAAATGCATCTCTAAACTCTTCTAATGTTTATATCAATTTGAGCTTAGTAATTATTTTACTAACCTTCCCTCTATAAGATCATTTTTATTATCTATTATATCGGTTTTTCCGAATAAAAGACTTAATAAATATTTTTCAACATCCATTTCTCTTTTAGATTCACAAATTTTAACTCTCATGAATAAGCATTTGCCATCGAGAAGAAGTTCTTTTGCCTGATCTGGAATCACGTATTCAGACTGGAAGAATAGACAAATTAGAACACAAACTTTAATCAAGCATTAAATGATAAATTTCAACTAAATTTATCTACAATATTAATAGTAGTAGTTATTGCTACACAAAAGCAGTTGAATTTTATACCTCTTTAAATATTTCTTGAATTATATCTTCTTTCATTACTTTTCTTAGTTCTTGATTTATTACATAATTATCTGCTAATACATTTTCTACTAAATCTACATAAGGCGGGCTTGACTTTTTGTCTCTTCTGTGACCTTCTTCGTCTCGAAATACCCAAGGATATAGAAGAAGACATGTTTCATCTTCCAAAGCATCGATGAAATGTTGCATTTCCGAATTATATCTCGCTTTTATTTCACATTCTATTTTAACAAATGATAATATTCTCATTTTAATTGTAATGTAAAATAATTATTGTGTTCATTATGTTGTATTGAATGCATCAAATGCAGTACCTCGTTTAATTCTTTTCGCTTCTTCTTTTGCAGTTCTTATTTCTTCTTCGATTTTATTTCTTTTTTCTTCTTCTGGACTACATTGTGATACGGGAATGGAAAAACTAAAATAATACTTCATTCATAAAACTATTTCATTTTAAACTATAATAAAATTACGATATTTTTTCATTTTCTTTACGTAATAAATGTTCAGAAGTAATTCATACAATCATACATACTCATGTGGATCTCCATTTTGCAATCGCAACAATTCCAAAGTCAGTAATTTTACAAATTCAGGACAATTTGCTCCAAACATAAGATTTACCATTTGTCCATCCTATGAATTATTGTTTATACGTATATAATTGTTTATGATCTTGTAATAAAAATTACTTTAGTTTTTACATTCACTAAAAAATGCTCTTACATGAATAAACATCCATATAGGTTCACTTCTTCCGCGAAATCTTTCTAAAGATGCTATATTGTCACATCTTGCCTTAAAATTAAATTTTTCAAAATTTATATTATTTCATAACTTAAGAAATGTTCATATAACCACAGAATTATTCTTTGTTTAATAAACGTTTTTATTACCGTTACATAACTTAATATATCACCACCCAATTCCATTTTCAATTTCTTTAAAATGCTGGCCATTCCAACACACGGTCCACTCCAATTAGAATACACATCGGCAACTAGTTATTAAACGAAAACGGATAAAGGCAAAAAGTGCATCAAGTAAACCAGCATTGTACATTCAAATTATAAAATAAGACAATATTAATTAGTTTTAACAATTATAATTATAATTCATTAGTTTTATTTAGTTAATCCATTATTAAAATCATACATACCAATAAGCAGACCTCTTTTCTCTAAAATTTTCTCCCATTCTTCATCATTTGTAACGTCCAATTGTAATGCCGCCGGCACATTCTTTTTGGCCATTTTAGTTTTGCCACTTTTGGCAGCCTGAAAAAATAAATTAATTAATATTTGATCTACATTATAATACAATGATTCAAACAAAATGAAAATTTAAATATAAATATAATATATTATTATTATTTAGTAATTATTTTTATAATTAATACCCTTCGTCGAGCCAACATTGTAATTATTTTTTTTTTATTTTTCGTAAAAATTCAAATATGTAAAAATAAAAAAACAAGATTTAATTCAATTTTTGTCTAAGTAAGAGGTGTCTTTAAGAGGTCTATCCTTAATGAAGACTTCTGCTTCAGTAACATTTATTGTAGAAAAATTAGCTTATTATACTATGATATATATATATATACCCACGACAACAATAATTTGCTTTTCTTCTAACTGATACGGTGACATCGGTGACATCGAAGACACGCAAAGTCATTTTTAAATTGATGGTTTAAACTAAAATACACGGAAGTATAATTACATGACTTAAGTAGACTATAACTCATTTTTAACTAGAAAAGTTTACTGCCTATGTTTCGTTTGTTCAACTTTTATTATACCTTTATTAATCAATTTTAAAAATTATTTCACTTATACATTTAACGAATATATCAATTACCATAAAATTTTTCATAGCATCATAAAACTTTGTTAAAAAAATACAAAATAAACTAAAATTGTTATACAACATAAAACATTTTGCAAATCTTACGTTATTTAAATATATGAATTAATTTAATGTGAAGAACATTGAATTTGTTTAGAAATTATTAATAATTTGAGTTTTAATGTTTATTTAAGATTTTTCAACATATTTTATTGTGTTTATTAACATACTCCGATAGTGTTGTTCGCATCACTTGTACTTCAGTTGCCATAAGCAACCAATAACGTCTATATTATAATTCACTAATCAATTTATTGAAAACAATTGTATTACAAAGGAATTTTTTTCTCATGTGTTTATACATTATAAATATTTTTTATTTTCCATAATTTACATAAAGAACAAGTAAAACATTAAAAAATCATATACATTATTTTAGAATGTAAGCAAATAAAATTAGTAAAAGTTATTAAAATAATACTATTATATAAATAAATTAAATGCATAGTTAAATATAATATTAAAAAATCCCAATAACTGCCTGATTATACATTTTTAATTATTTATCGGACATTAAAAAATATATTACATTTATCATAATCATTGAACGCATATAATTCACTTGTACTTTTAGCAACAAGTTATATTTACTTAATACAAAAATGTATTATTTAACTTACCTTGCAATTAAATAAGCATTAAATAAAAGGTTGATATAACACATTTTTTATTTTACAACTGAAATGCGTAACTTTATTGCGAAATGAGATTGAAAAGTGCGGGAAATAAAGTTATACGCGCACAAATGTATTTTATTTGAATCCGATGCAATTCACTTACACTCATTAAAATTTAGACAAAAAATGTAGAAAAATAAACGAAAAAATGTTCACGTACAAACAAATATTTTAAATAAAAATTCATCTCCAATTTGACGAAAAAAGTATTGTAACCATCTTTTCATTGTTTAAATGTTTGTTGCATCTTAGACGCCATTATTAATTCTAACTGCAGCGCTGCAATGACGAACATGACAACCACAAAAGACAAATTTTTGGCGCAAAAATGTACATAGACGAAACGAAATTGATGAAAATTGATGAAAAAAGTTGGAAAAAAATAAAACATTCTTTTTATATACTTAATAACATAAAAATATAATTTTACCTCATTATTATTCCATTTTTCTAGGTAATAAATTGTACTTATTTTTAATTTAAGATTAAACATTATTGAGAACATAAAAAACAATAATAAATCCGTTAACCGTCAATTCAATGTATTATAAACAATATGATTTCATTAATTTATTTGATATAAAAACATAATCCGCGCGCCGCGTATATGTATATTGTTGCACACGCAGTACTTTCACTAATCTCCACGATAGCGTCACAAGCAACTATCGACTGCGGCTGACTGCGGCTCAGTCGGGAAAAGCGCAGTCATCGCAATTTGTACAAAGTTAAACAAATATCACTTATTACATAAATTTAATAATAAATTATATTTTTGTATCACTTTTTTCTTTCTCCTTAATATTTTTCATTAAATAAATTATAATATTAACAGCATATTATTTTTGTGCTTTTTTCCCATTTTCAATTTCCCGCTCTTTTTGAATAACCATGCTTATATTCCATAGAGTTATCTTAGTTTAATATCCAGAACCAAACACAACTTTTTATACAGTTTTCCCAACAAATAGTATAAATTGTCTTAAAATAAATTGTTTGTAATAATTTTAACAAGAAAGCATTTGAATTATATTAATAAGAGTGCACCGAAAAAAAAATTAATGTAATGTTTTGTTAGGAATAAGTTGCACTTCTGCGTGTACATTTAATCTGTGGTTTTGCTGACAATCAACACAGATTTTAGGATAAATACATGTCAAATTGATATAAACAGTAACATAAATTATGAAAAAATGGCTGAAAATGGTTCAGAATCTGACATTGACTCTCAAGAAAACCTCGGTATAGATGCAATAAACTTAGAAATTGATGAGGTAATCGAATGAGTGTCGTAGGTTTATTAATTATATTTTTCTTTTTAAATAGGTGATTTAACCTTTTCTCATTAACTGAGATAACAAATAATATTTCGCACTTTTCAATCTGTGTACATTAATATTTCATATGTAAAATCTTATTTGAATTGTTATAATTTCTTATTTTTCTTACTTCAAAATATGCCTACTTAAATGCTGCAATCAGAACAATTTAAACATTAATGATCAACAATAATAAAATAGACATTTAAATTTAATTTGAAATAACATTTCCGTAATAGTAATATTTAATCATGTTATTTAAAAATAAAAATATCAAATTATTTTATTCTAATTAATTGTCGTACAAATTGTTAACATATGGAATGTTTTTATTTTTTTTTATTATAAAATGTATAAACGTATATTATCTAATGTATATAGATACCAATTTCCTAAGTTTAATAATTCATATTTTAGATCATATTTTAGAATATGATGAATAATTATTAGTAGTTTATATTTCATTCATATAAATGAAATAGTATTTAAAATATGTAAAAAAAATCAATAATTATAAATTTTGTAATAACAAATATTAGTTAATGATATATTTAAATATTTCAGCTTGACGATGCAGAATATCAGATTCCAGCAGTAGACAAACTACCCACTTTAGAAAGTATTTTAGCTGAACCAGAATGTGGATCGTTATCAGGAACCGACGACGATATAACGTCACTTTGTACAGAAAATTTGGGAGGCAGTGGTGAGACTGCCAGTGTTGGAAGTTTGTTGTCTTTAAATTCTTTAAGTAAATCAAGAAACACTCAGCCTCCAGCATCCGGTGCAATCTTGAGGCATATTATTTTGAAAGGAATATGTGCTCAAATAACATCCGCTAATGTTAGTAAAAATTATTATTATTATACTTTTCAACTAATATAATATTTTGTTAAATTAACGTTTTCTTTAATAATTAGGAGAAAATAAATGCTGGTCTCGCCAGTGCTGTAGCAGCTGGTGGAAATATGCTAGTCATTGGTACAAGTCACGGTCTGATTCTTGCTTTTGACTCATCGCAAACTCTCAAGTGGTGCGATCAGGAAGCCAGACATCAAGGAGCAGTATCTGCTTTGTGTTTCAATCACGATGCCACACGAATTCTGGCTGGCTTTGCCAGAGGATATATTTTAATGATTGACAGTTCAAATGGCAAAGTTCTCAGGACACTCACAGAAGTTCATGCTCCTGGAACTGCAGTATTACATGTTAAAGTATTTCATAATATTCATAATAATAACAATTTACTTATACAGTCATAATTGTATAATTCATATCATCAAATTTTAATTATTTATTTAAGTTTACAGATTCTCCTACTCTTGCTTTGTGCAGTGACAGTGGCGGTTCAGTTTTTGAATTAAGTTTTACAAGAATTATGGGAGTTCGAGGTTGCGATAGTAAATGTTTATTTAGTGGTTCACGTGGCGAAGTTTGTACCCTAGAACCATTACTTTTTAATGACTTCCCAATGCATCCTCTTAGGCATTTTACTATTGTTGCAATGGCTACATTATCAAAGGTAAAATAATAATCAAACTTGAATTCATGGAAAATATTTATTCAAACAAAATTTACTAATCCTTTTATTTAAAGGTTATTGTTGTATGTATAAGACCGCGAATGAAAGTTGTTTTAACGCATCCATTAACTGGTTCTTCGAGTGCACCTCCCCAAGTGTCCTGGCAATTGGTAGTTATCCAATCTGCAAATGCAACTAGAGTGGTCGACCCAGTCTTGGCACTCGGAAGAGATACAGATATTTATTTCTATCAGGTCAACATTTTAGTTTAAATAAATTATGTATTGTTAATTTAATGAATATTTTGTGATTATATCAATTAAACACAATTATTTGTCTATAACTTTTAGGTATGCACAGAAGCAGGTTCAAGGATAAAACTGTCTCCACTTCGTAAAATTATCTTAACATATATGATGAGTAATTTGAAATGGCTTAATGCGCGATCATTAGTTGTCTTAGATGTTCACGAAAGATTGCATTTAATAGATGTTAGAACTCCAGATAATTTGGAGGTGTTAGATGTCAGTCAGGTTGGAATTTCGTATGCTTCCAGTCATTTTAAAGGTCTTTCTACAGGTGGAAATGTTTCAAAGGTAATTTTATAGAATAAAGAAATAATAATTTTGAATGTTCAATATTTAATAATTCTTTTGTATTCTAGGCAATGGCTTTAGCCGGTGAGCGAGCGTGTTATAATACGGTAATAACTGTCGGCAATCAATTATTACTTCTCGGTACAAAAAGTTTACATGCAGTTTGTATAAGAACTTGGACAGAAAGATTAAGGCATTTAGCAATGCAGGTAAATATTGCTATCTATCCCTTAATATAAATGATAAAGTAGAAATAAAAAGAAGGGTAAACTGCTACGAAAACGGGTATTTTAATATTATTTTTAAAATCTAACATAAAATAAAAGTTTTCCAATGTTTCAGGGAAGATTTATGGAAGCTCTGGCATTAGGTCTTTCATTTTATCAAGATAAGGCCAAAGCAGTTGTAGGTTTACAAGGCTCAAAACAACGTCGCAAACAAATTGCCCGCGACAAAGTTTGCCAAGTACTTATTAAGTACATGGACAAATTAAAACCCTGTTCCATGGACGACGAAATTACAGATGCTGAAACAATAGTTACAACCTGCGTTAATTACTGTGTACAATTGGAAAACACAGACTTGTTATTTAATCGACTATGGGACATGGTTTCAGAATCGGATCATTTAAAGGCAGTTTATCTTCGTTCTCTAGAATCTCCTTTACTAGATGGTAGTTTACCTCCAAGACTGCCACCTTTAATAGCGCAACAGTTATTTGCATTGTATGATGCGGAAAACAGAACTGATAGTTTGCAATCTATCGCCATTTTATTGGAAGTTGATTGTTTAGATATACATCAGGTAATGATGTATATCTATGATAATTATTATTAAACTTACGATCAATCATTTCCTTGCATTATTATGATTTATATAAATATTGTAATTCCTAGTTGTTTTATATAATTACTAATACAAATTTATTCATTTATTTAAAGGCAACAGTAATATGTCGATCAAAAGGACTATGGGAGGCTTTGATTCATCTACAAAAAACATCGCTCGGCGATTTCACTGCCCCAATTCACCAGTTAATGCCACTACTCAGGAAATTCCTTTTATCAAGTTCAAGTAACAATCTGTCACGAGAGTGTGTTAACTTGGGTAACGCGCTTCTAGTCTACACAAGTTGTTGCTTAGCTGGCCGTGACTTTCCTCGTGGTGAATTATCTGAAGGCACATCTAAGAAGGCCAAGTCAGACATCCTACGAGCTTTATTGTCACAACATACAAGCTTGGCAAACGATACTGAAACGCCATATCCCTATTTACGCACACTTTTAAAATTTGATGCGAAAGGATTTTTAAATGTTATTTCTATGGCTTTTCAGGTATGATTAAATGGTTTGTAAGTAAAAGATTTTTGTTAGAAAACGTGAAAATAAAAAGTAGCATTCCTTTTTTTCTGTAGGAACCGGAATTTTCATCAGAAATGGGTCTTAGACAACGTCAACGACTTATTGACATATTGATCAATATAGTTATTCCGAATACAACAACAACAGAAGAACAAAGTTCAGAGAATTTAACGGATGAGCAGCGAGCGCATGTATTAATTTTTGTTATAAATGAAGTGACTCAGGATACTGTTGTTTTGGAACCAATGATTCTAAATAAAGTAGTAGAAACATTATGCTGTTCTCCCGTGGACGATAATATATCTCGAGAACATACGACTGAGAAAGAAAATGCAATTATTCGTCTTCTGAATGCAGAAAAACTAATTAACATATCTGACACTGCGCTTTTAAATTTCGCTCAACGAGCAAACTTGTAAGATTAACAATTTTGTCTTACAAATTAATTCTGAATTAATTTATAAGACATAAAATATAATTTACATTAATTAATGTAAATTAATTAAGCAAAACAATTATTTTTCTTAGTTTACGTGTGGCGCAAATGATTTATACGGGACGAGAAGACTGGTCATCGGTCTGTCGTTGCATGATTGCCGATCCAACGAGAAGTCATAATATCTGGCCATGGTTGCAACAACTTTCGACAAATGTACTGTATAATGTGATACAAACGCATATATTAGGTTTGATAAAAACTGACGCTAACCAATTAGGAACTTTAATTGCCACCAGAATGCCTGGTGAAGCTAATAAAATATTAAATAAATTAACAAATCATCCGAAAAGTATGTATGCACTTTTGTCCGCAATTTATCAAGTGATGCAATACAAAGAAGAAAATAATAAATTGGAATTAACGACTGATATGTTGGAGACGTATTTAGAACTTATGTGCCAAATGGAGCCTGAACGAGTTAGTTATAATAATTGTTTCAAATCAAATGGCATCAAAGTACGTTATTTAATTTGCTTAAACACGAAAAAACTAAAATATTGTACTCATATTTTAGGTGGTTGCTCATTTACAAGGTCCGCATGGTTGTCGATTAGATAGAGCTTTAAAAATAACTGAAAATCAGAATCATAAAGATGCAGAAGCATTAATGTTAGAGAAACTTGGTAATCACCAGGAAGCCTTTGATTTGTTATTGAAACAACTAGAAAAATGTTTAGATTTGGTATGTAAACTAGATTTGATTATTCATAAATAGATAAACTACCAAATGAGTATTTGAATAATATAATTAATATTTTTCAGTATTGTAAAAAGAAAGTACAAGATGACGAAGCAGTACGTATTACAGTGCAATTAACTGGATTGTGCAAAAGAGCTGCTGGAAATCTTAATTGGATGCCACTTGTAGAAACAGTTCTTCGTATACACACTGATGACGATAATGAAAAAGGTATGTGACTTGTTCAATTTAAAGCATTTTAAAGTTTTTTTTTGTATTACTTTATAAATAATAATTTAATTAATGTATCTTTCAGTAAAATTATTGCGAGAAAAACTTCTGAATGTCGTTTTGGAATCTCTGGGCGGAACTACAGCTTTATCTGTAGTTCTAGAACAAATATTAAAGCATCCTTTAGCAAATAGCGGCACTTTTAAAGATATTAAAAGGTTGCTTAGCGGTGTGCTCACATTGTCACGCTATGAACAAACTCTAGTCGAAACAACTGCGAAATTAGTAAGCTTAGATTTACATGAAGCTTTGAAAAAGACTTTAAGGTAACTTTAGTTTCAATTGCACATTTACTCTATTAATATTGTACATTTATTATCGCATAATATGATAATAATTGTTTACTTCACTTTGCAAATTACATATCTTGATTTCAAATTTATTATAGAAATGCTGGTAAAGCATACGCAAGTTCATCTGTTGTTTGTCCATTGTGTCGACAAGTTTTATCACATTGTGCAGATTATGTGGCCGTATTTGAATGTGGCCATGGTTATCATTTACAATGTTTATCAGAACCGAAATCCTGTTATAAATGTCTGAATACGAAAGGATGGGCTCCAGTTGAAACTAAGCTAATACCACCGCCACCAAAACTTGAAGTACAAAATCTTATTTTACTATAGATATGCCATAATATTATCATTTTTCAATAATCTTACTTAGTATTATAATATTTAGGACAAATATATACTAATAACTAAATTTTAGGAAAGAAAACGACCATACTCACCACCAGCCTTTATGCGTAATAATACCGAAACGACCCTCAGACTCGCACCACCAGTTGCTTGGCCGGACTTAGAGGGCATTTTTTGATCTAGTCGTCCAAAACTTTTCCTGAAGATAACAATTATAATCAAAATGAAAATAAAAACTTGTTATATATAAATAAATTTTGTGAAAAATACTATTAATATTCGTTGCAAATAATTTATTTAAAAGAAAAACTCTAACGAAACAAAACATTAAAACAAATTATAGAATGTATATATTTTACTGTGGGTTGTGAATTTTTTTATTTTTTCAAAATAAAAAACATAATTCAAAGTAATTCTCTCAAATAAATTCATTTGTAAAAAGAAATAAAATGTACTGAGTTATTCAATTAAGTGATAACAAAATATAATCAACAATCTAAAAATATAAAAGATATTTCTGAAAAAGTTGTTCAATTATAATTGATATAATTGTATTACGTACATACTGTACATAATTTTAGTAAATAAATAAAAAACTCGCTATGAATTAAACGAAAATTCATATAATTCATGTGCGTGTTTTATGAACGTCATTTTATTTGCGATAGTTTTTACACAAATCAAATAACGTGACGTTACATACTTATAATAATTGTAGCTATTATGCTAAAGGTATCAATTTGTATTCTATGTTTTTATTTTATTTTTCCATTTTGGCTAGTATTATTTTACTAGAATAACTAATATAACGAGGTATTATCGAGGGACAAATAGTAATTCATCAGAAACCAGTACCTTCTTATTTTGACAATTATTCCTCTAATTCAACTGTATATATTAACGAAAAAAAAGATATTATAACATTAAACTAATCAGTGTCTCTCTTATAAATAATTGACAAAATTTATATTCTAGAATATTTCTACTTCCTACTTGTCATTTGTACATTCTTTATTTCGCATCATAATTTTTCGCACTTTCATTTTAAGATGCCTAATTTGAATAAATAAGATTAATTGCTAACAAAAAAAATAGAAATATAGAAGAATTTAAAGGAAAATGCCGTTATTGAATATATAATAACGTAAACATTAATCTTACCCGAGATCGCTAAAATACAAATTAATTTCTATATATATTTATATATAAATTAAATATAAATCACTTTATCACATTTTAACAATGTATGGAAAAAAACTTATACTCGATTAAGACAGTAGTCGTTTAAGTCTAATTTTATAACGGTAAATATTTATTAATCGTATAAATACGAATTAATTAAATGATCATCAAATTATTTTACAATACATTTTTACAATTTATCATTGATGTTATTATAAATCATGGATACTTAACGTAAAATAATCTAAAATAGTGTTCGACTGAAAAAGTGACAACAAAAGTTCAAATCTTTTGTCTTGGCTTTTTTCTCTCTTCTACTTTAGTGATATATGACATAGATACATTATATATACACATTTATTCTGCAAACAATGCATAAACATTGTATTAAAAAAAAATCAAAAGTTTTTTTAGTGCAATTTGCGTAATTAAAAACAGTTTTCACCTTTCAGACATATTTTGAAAAAAAGTTTCATCGAAAATCAATTTAAGAAAATGATCAGATATTCTTAATTCTTCTGTAATTCAATTCAAATTTCTACGCTAAAAATTTTTAATTGCACTGTTTTTTCCTAAAATATAGTATAATGTCTCATCCATTCTAAAGTTAAGTTCTTAATCAAGTGGTCTTATGCATCATTATAATTTACACTCATTCATTCATTCAACTTCTCATACCTTTAATTCAAAAATCGATATACATTTTTTTCTTACCACGTCGTTCACATTCATGAAGGTATTGCCTTCTGAGCTATAAATCTTTTTCAAATGATTTTTCTTTTTTAAGAGTAAAGTCCCCTGTTTTAGCGCAGATTATTTACGTTGCAAAAAGAAAAAATCCAGTAATATCTCACAGTATAAGCGGTTATATTGGCTTCGATCATAATCCATTGACTATTAAAAGAAAGATAAAGAAAAACAATAGACGCAATAAAATTTGAACATACAAAATTACGTTCAAATTTTAAATTACAACTACTTCAACTGTAATTACAACTAATGGCTAATAATATATTTTAGTTGTAACTACAATCAAACAGTTGCAATTATAGTTGTGTAATTGTAACGAAAAATTCATCGAGGTTAAAATCACAACTACACAACCATATAAAATTTATATTTCTACATAGTCACAATTATACGGCAGCAATTACTTTACTGCACTAGTATAGTTACACTGCAGGTCGTACAGCTGTAACTACAATTGTATAGTCGTAGCTATAATCTTATTTCACATATATTCACACATCGTTCCACGACATCGAACATTTTTTGTTGATTTTCGTCACAGCATCACCGTCAGGTTACTCATTGAAATAAAAAATACATTCCGGAAAAAAGGTGGGAAGAACTGAAACCATATTAGACCAAAAACCAAAAACAGAGAACAAAAATGTTCCAGTTGAATTATAGGACGGATACTGTAGAAGTTGTTTTTATGAAAATATTATACTTTTTTAGGGGAACCGTGTGATGTTCTTAAAAATGCAACTTATTCAACGAGTTGTGGATCAACAAAATCAAGAAAGAAAAAGCGATTACAGTTTATCAATTTGACGGAACATTTTGTGTTCTACCTATTCCTATAACCATATTCGTGATTTTTCTTTGATGAATAAAAATGATGATTTTTGTTGTTGAAACGCCGTTGATTGTAACCATTTGGTCGTTTATAAAACGGATGACGATTACGATGATTCCAGTTTCTGTTACCGTTATTATTTTTCGATTGATGAACTTGAAATTGATTGATGTTGTTGTTGTAATTACTGTTACTATTAGAATTAAAACTCCGATCGTGACTTGTTTTGATCTTCTTCAAACGACCTTTATCTAGTTCCGAGTCATCGTCGTCATGTCTCTTTCGACCATTTCGAATTTCGTGATCGACCTCTCGTGCTAAGTTCGATGTATTTCCGTTCCAACTTTTTACTAAAATTGTAATAAAATTATTAATAACATTACGACGGTCCCAAGCAGCTATATTGTATCTTTTTAAATACAATTTAAAATGTCGTATCTACATGAAACACGTTTAAACTGTCGTAACTTCTCATTTTAATGCCAAAATATCGTATCATTTAGAAATGG
>JABFPJ010002563.1:0-19096 GCA_022817425.1 Gryon sp. ZL-2020
ATATATGTGAATATGTGCACATATATTTTCGGCAAAAAGTTATATATTTAATATATATTTCAAATATATTTCTGAAATATATTTGTAAAAATATAAGTAAAAATATATTTGTAAAATATATGCAAAAATATATGTACATATACAAAAATATATTTGAAATATATTTTCAAATATATTTAACCGGCAAAAAGTTATATATTTTGACATATATTTTGACTTATATTTTTTTCCGTACGGGCGAATAAAAAATTAATAGTAACATTAATTTGATACAGAAGAAAACAAATAGGACTAAAAATAAAATATATTTATATAAGGACTAAAAATAAAATATATTTAATTTTTTATTTATAAAAATGAATTGCAAAAAACCACTGACAGCCAGTACTGGGCCAGTATAGACACAGTGCAAATTGCCAACCAATATCTGTAAAGTGCCAGAATATATTGGTGTTTCATCCCAGTGCTGGCTCGTACTCCATTTATAACGGTCATTCAACGGTGACTAATACACTGCCAGTGCTCAGCTATTCGACAATTTTATTTGAGCTGTTTGTGTTCTGATTGACCAAGAAATGTGACGTACACTGGTACTGTTCCAGTGTTCAAACAATAGTAAATAAACACTAACACTGTACCAAAGACTACTGATTATATTGTAGTTCCGTATAGTACCAGTGCTAAGCCAGTGATAAAGTAGTGTTTAGCCTGCACAGATATACCTCTGGGCCGTCGGTCAATCGGTGTTATCACTCCTGCATAGGGCCAGCATTGTCATCAGTACTTTACCAGTACAATGTGCCCGTACCGGCAACTCTGGCGTCAGTACGTGTCTTTTCTTCCCTCAAAAGTGGGACGAAAGTGGCACTTCCTCTCCCTCAGGAGGGAAAGTTTGTTTAACTTAAATAAGTGAAACGAATTTTTTTAACTAGTTACTTTCCATTACTCTAGGTACTTACCATCACTATATTTACTTTCCATCCCTCTGGAGGGAAAGTGCCACTTTTATCCCATTTTTCGAAGAAGAATATACTATTTTTTTCTCCTGCAAAGGGAGTATGAAAATCCCTGAGTGATAGGAGGGAAATGGCTTTTATCCTTCCCTCGTGACGAAATAGTATATTTTGCACCAAGGGAAATGAAAAAGAAAATTCGCTACCGAGTGCGAAGTTAACAATCCGAGCCGAAAGCGAGGTTTGTAATCGCACGAGGAGAGAATTTTCTTTTGTTTCCATGGTGCAAACAATATTTTTCGCTACAAGAGAGTAGAAAATGCAGTTTCTTTGAATCCCCTATTGATGGAAACTGCATTTTCTGTCACTGTGTGGCGAAAATACTATTTCATCACTCAGGGAGGGAATAGTATATTTTGCACCAAGAGAAATGAAAAAGGAAATTCACTAGTGAATGCAAAGTTTACAATCCAAGCCGAAGACGAGGTTTGTAATCGCACGAGGAGAGAATTTTCTTTTATTTTCCATGGTGCAAACAATATTTTTTCTCACACGTGTATCGAAAACACGTCTTTTCTTCCCTCAAAAATGGGACGAAAGTGGCACTTTCTCTCCCTCGGGAGGGAAAGTTTGTATAACTTTAATAAGTGAAACAAATTTTTTTAACTAGTTACTTTCCATCACTCTAGTTACTTTCCATCACTATAGTTACTTTCCATTCCTCTGGAGGGGAAGTGCCACTTTTATCCCATTTTTCGAAGAAAAAAAGACCTTTTCGATACACTGGTCAGAAAAAATATCGTCCTAAACTAGGGAGAAATTGCCGATTCGACTCATGTGAGTCGAATATACTATTTCGCCACAAGGGAGCAGAAAATGAAGTTTCTTTGAAATCCCCTAGAGATGGAGACTGCATTTTCTATCAGCGTGTGGCGAAAAAGTATAGTACGCAACAAGGGAGATGAAATCGAAAATCCGTTTTCCCGAGCGAAGTATACAAACTGAGCCAAAGGCGAGGTTCGTAACTACGAGGACACAAACCTCGAGGTTAATGTCTATTTCCATAGAAATTAACAAAGTGACAGGCCATTGTATTTTCATTAAATAAAATATTATAAAAAGAGGCACAACCTTCTTTTGCATTTCATTTGCACGGTCGTAGGTAATTTCTGATAAATCGTGTTTGGCTGTATATAAAGATGGAGGCGCAATTTTGGAGAGCATTTTTGCCTTCAGTTTGTTATACTTTATACGTGATTTGTCCAATATTTGTTCTGTAAAAATATTTACATTGTTTAACATATATTATTTGCTTGATTGTAGTTTTTATAATTTTTGTCCCAATTAGTTTTATTTAAAGATTGTTTAGTTTTGTCAAACTTAGGACTTTTTTATAATAAAATAAACAAAGACTACATTCAACGTTTCGACTCTTTATTTCTATTTCGAGTCTTCATTTCAAATTTATGATGAAGACTAATAAAGAGTCGAAACGTTAATGTAGTCTTTGTTCATTTTATTACAAAAAAAGTCCTAAGACAAAACTAAACAATCTTCAAACATATTATTTTCATTTTTATATTTATATATCTATGAACAGTTTTTGTTATATGACTTTTTTTAGAAAAATATTTAGTTAAGATTTTTGTAGGATTTGCAAAAAATAGTATATTAATTATGAGACGAGATGTTACCTTTATCTCGATTGGATAAGGAGACACCTTTTCTGTGCTGAATCCACATTCTCAGCGTTGGCACTTTTTCACATTTCGGTAGAAATGCAAAAATGTAGTCGTTTTTTTTAAGTTTTTCAAGTTCTTTCTAAAAAAATTACACAAAATAATAGTTGAAAAAGGAAAACATTAAATCCTGGCAAATCCGATTTTTTAAACGATATCAGACCTTTAATAAGATTTCATATCTTTCGTCAGTGAATTGCAAGCTTTCTACATCCTCTTCAATTTGGGAATTATTTCCCGTATTTTTTTGACTATTTTTATCATTATTTCCTCGATGTTCTTGTAATTGTATACTTACTTCAACAATGTTCTTTTTAGAACGGACTTTTTTCATCTTATTTTCTTTATTCTCCTTTATTTCTGTTAACTTTATTTTATTCGTAGAAAATTCCCTATTTTTAATTATTAAAATCAAACAAAAATGTTAATTTTTGTTCACACTTCCATTGAAAAGACGTCTTTTCTGAGAACAAAAGTGGGACGAAAGAGGCACTTTTCCTCCAAGGGAGGAAAATATTTTTTATCTCTTAAATGACGTATTGGAAAATTACTTTACCTCTTTAGGGATAAAAAGTAGGGATATACAATAATTTGCTCTGCCTAGAGATGACAAAGTGCCACTTTTATTCCATTTTTCAATTAAGAATAAAATATTCCCTAACGGAGGAGAAAAGTTTCCTATTCTAGATTAGTGAGAGGTTTGATTCATGTGCCGAAGGCGAGTGTAAAAATTATCTCATACGATTTTGAATATCGAATCGGCCATTTTTGTCGAGTTCCGGGCAATATTTTTTGCGTACTCAAAAGTATGTTTAAAAGGCACTTTTCACACTTGTGCGAAAAGGGCTACTTTGTATTCGAGCGACGAAGTCGCGAGTGATTGCAAAGTAGCCATTGATTGCAAAAGAACTTCAGTCACACGGAAAAAGAAAGTGCCTTTTTCCTCCTTAGAGACCTTTCGGAAAACAGCATTATTTCCTCCTCGTAAAGAAATAGTATATTTAGCAACAAGGGAGATGAAATCGGGAATCCGTTTTCCCGAGCGGAGTTACAAGCCGAGCCGAAGGCGAGGTTTGTAACCGCGAGGTTACTCCAATGTTGCGTACGATATTTTTCTTTACGAGGGAGGGAAAAATGCCGTTTTCCGAAAATTCCCTAGCTTGGAAAAGAGAACTTTCCCTCCCCGAGTGACGAAAAATATCGTATATAACATGGGAGATGCATGTATATGTATATTAGGCAACAAGGGAGATGCAATCGAGAATTCATTTTCCCTAGCGGATTTTACAAGCTAAGAGCGAGGCTTGTAACCGTGAGGGAAATAGATTTCCGACTTCATTTCCCATGTTGCGTACAATATTTTTCGTTACGAGGGAGGAAATAATTCCGTTTTCCGCACAACTTCCTACGGACGTTGAATATACCTAGATCGTCGATGATCCAATAAATTTCGATTTTGCGGTGAATAATTGCATTGTAATCTTTGGTTAAATCCATTTGTTCGACGCGTGGTAGCTGTGCCGGGATTGCGAATTTCATAATGCTGCAGTCGCAGATTTGCGTGCGGACTGTGACTGCCGAAGTTCGGCATCTGTCGGGTGTTCTGACTAGGATGCGAACTCGGACCAAAGCTCGAGAGTGGTGCATCTAGGCAGCGATCCGTGGAATATGAACGAGAACTCTCCTTGCTTGGCGCACTGAAATCATTTACAATAATTATTGAAAACATTATTCTTTATATTGTATTAGATATAGATAAATTTGCTATCAATAAAAAGAAATAAAAGAGAACAAACCAATAAGGCACGGGTCTTCTCGTCTCTTCGGTCATTCTACTGCTCTTCCTCTCTGTCTTTCTCTGGTACCTTCTCCGATGTTTCTCCTTCTTCGACTTTTTGGCTCTCGTTACTTGCGCCTACTCTTCAATGCGACTTCCAATTGATTCGACATTAGTCTTAGACGTTAACGGAAAATTTGCACACTTCAAGTCTCCCTAAAGTTCCTTATGCGATTCCCTACCCGATTCAATATTCAAGTTCAAATTTTCCCAATTTTCCGAATAGCCAATTTATAATCCACCTTGATTAGCATTAACTTAGACTTAGATTAATTAGACAAATTAGCAGACATTAATTTGTCCATTGCCATAAGCCACGCCGACAAATTCCTTGCTCGAGCCATTTAAATTGGACGAAATTCCCGAACTCTTCTGACCCTTTATTGTGCGCGAGCTACACACGCAAGAACTCTCCGACACAATCAAGTCCTTTCGAATTGATATTCGAGCAAGAATAATTCGTGTTCTCCAAAGTTCTCGTGAACGCAAAGTTCGGCGAGTATAAGTAGTAACTGAGATTTTTATTTGTTTCTAAATGAAAATTTTTATAAAATTATTGACAAAAATTATTTATTTCTTTTTACAAAGGGGGGGGGGACGCCAAATGGTGCCTGCCTAAGCGCGAAAAATTTCTTAATCCAGCACTGCTACGGAGGAAAGGGCATTTTATCTCTCCGAGTGACGAGAAACATATTTCTGACATATATTTGTAAAAATACAAATAAAAATATATTTGAAAGATATATATAAAAATATATTTACATATCTGTGGTGTTAAGGAAAAACCAGTTAAATGTATATAATCCCTATATATCTAATAGATTTTCCCTCAAGACCACAAATATAAAGAATATATTTGAAATAGTCTAGAATCGGTAACTTTTCTCGGTAATTGGTAATCGGAATATACTCATTTATTTCTTCAAATTACTTATTTAACTATGTTATAATGACATTAATACCTGAATCTTGTCTTAACATAAACCACAGCACCAGTTATAATAGGAACCATCCTGTCTGCTTTTTCATCTTCCTTAATTACACTCATACCTGCAATCCCAAATAATATTTTTTGTCCTTCTCCATCAAATATATCCGAATTTACATCGCAGTCACATTTTGATTTACTATTAATTTGTGAATTTGTTCTGATACATCCAAACTCATCCGAACTTATTCTATCTTTAACATTGTCGTTATCAAATTGATCTTCTCTAAAATACACCGCAGAAATGTCTTCTGCCAAATCTTTACAATTAAAGTAAGAATCACTTTTGATTCGTTGCTTGTTGGTTTCTGCGACACCAGAAATGATCGGATATCCGAAAATGGTCATTCCTGATATTATTTTGACTGTGTTATTTTTAGGAGAGTCTTCTATCGAAACTCGACTGACTATATAATTGCAAGACGAAAGAATTTTCGTCGTTTTCCTTTCCATTTTATTTTCAGTAATACCAGAAATAATCGGATCTCCTGAAATATTTATCCCCGATATTATCTTGACCGGATTTCCTACTACTTCCGTTTGAGAAATTTGTCGAAGTAAACAATAATCGACGTAATTTGATTCCACATTAATTCTTTTTGTAATTCCGTTAACTCGTTTTATTAAATCATTCGTCAACTTTTCGAATCGCAAATATTCGCAATGATACTCGTTTAAAAAAGCCGCCATTTTGAATGACAAACCAAGTTCTTTGGAGCAGCAACATTTCTTTGTAATTAAATTTTCACAAATGTTTTCTAAGTCTTTAAATTAAGAGAAGATTTAAAGTATGAATTCAGTATTTGATTATTATGAATGTTAATGAAATAAAAATACCATTTTTCTTTTTTTCATATATAATTTCATTTTTTTCAACTTGATTATCTTCTTCTTCCTTTAACTTAACATCTTTATTTTTCTCAATATTTTTCTCTTCACTTTGAATTGATCTCGAAGGTTGATTATTATTGGCAAAATTTGAATTCGACTCTTCTTCTATCTCAAGACAATATTCACTGAGATTTTTTTTACTTACACAAGGTATATGTATCCGTTTTGACTTTGGAAATGCTCGTATTGAGTTGTTCCAGCTGTTCAAATTGGATCTATATGTTCTCCAATTAAACAGAGGTTCTATGATTTCGTTATAAGGATTAGGATGTTTTTGATTTTTGACCAAAGCTGGTTTTATAGCTATAAATAAATTAATTAATAGGAGATGTATTCTCTTGTATGTCGATTTCATATCTTAAAATTGTTTGTAGCAAAATTGTAAATAAAACATTTTAATATTTTGTATATATTTTACACCATGACAATTGAAATATAATATTAAAAAATACGTATTTTGTTATATGACATAGTGAAAAATTGTGTCATTATGGCACTGCAGTCTACTGTAAACGAGTTCTATAGTCTTAAATGTAGAATATATAAATATTTTACGTTTTGGGGGAAATTGCTGTTGAATCAATCTATTGAACCATTCCTTTTTCTCCAATTCAGCAATAATTTCAGGTAAAGTCAACGCAGCAATACAAGATAAAATAAGCCTTTCATTGCAGTTGTAGTAATTTTCTATAAAACCAAGGATTTTTTTAAACCTTATATTACAAGATTTAATATATATCTTTAAATAAAAAGACAAAATCAATATCAACTGTATTCTTGATCTTCAAAATAACATCCACCAACAACTTTATAAATTTCACGTAAAAACATCACAGCGTCAAATTGTGACTTTTTATGCAATTGGAACAATATCGTTGCAGGAATTTTAACGTAGGTGGAAATAATTCCTATGCTTTTTAGAGTTTTATACGTTAAAGTTGTTCGATTTTCTATTCGATCGTGTAAAATTGCATCTTCTAAATGCATCAGATTATCTAACTAATCGAATACCAAATATAAATAAAATGTTCAATAAATAACAATAAATTAAATTTTGTGATTAATAAAAATAATTCGATTATATACATTACCCGTGTTGCAGGTTCCTAATAATTCCAAATAAATGTTGCACAATTCCTAATACACATACAAACCATGTATATGTATGTATACAAATGTTCAAATGTGTGTATTAGGAAATTTGAAACATCTATTAGTAATTGTTTGGAACTTTTAATTTGGGTAAATTATTATAATAAAATTTCGATTCATATTACTTGATCATTTGACAGTTCTTGGTACCATCTCGGAAAACTTGTTTTTTCAATTTGATTCAATGATTTTAACACTAAAAATAAAAATATAAAATCTTAAAACATACATTCAATAAAAAATGCAAATACTTGTAATGTTAACATACTTTTTGTTTCAGCTAAGACAACATTTTGCTGAACTCGCTCTTTATAATCTTTAATTTCTTCGGCAGCAATCGTTTCTTTTGCAATATTCATTTGCAATTCTAAATTGTCTACAATTTTGCGTTTTATTTCTTTTTGTATTTTTACTCGTCGTTTTGTGACATTTTCAATATTTTGTTTAAACAAACCTAACGTCGACTTATTTTTACCCGTAGTTTGAATAGTTTTCAGTTTGATATTTAACGTTGGATATTCAGCAAGTGGTTCAGAAGAATTTAACTTTTTATATTGATTCATAATCGTTCTTATTTTTACTTTTCTTCCTTTAAGATACTTTTATTTAATTTTTTAAGTTTTTTCGTCGAAAATAATGCTAAAATTAATTATAATTCTCTGTAATTTATTTAAGTTAAGTTTGTCATTTGACTCTGTGATTTGAAGTGACAGAAAAGGTTAAAATAGTTTGTTTTCAAGAATAACTTCAAATCTCTACGTTACATTTGTTTATTTAATTTTAAATTATTATAATAAAAAATAACACGTTAAAACATCATAAAACGGTTTAGGTATAAAACTACGGAAATTTAGACTAAAATGAAGCGTTATTTTTAAATAATATTTTGTTCTCACTAACAAGTATTGTTAATCACTGTTGACAAGATTCACTGAAAATATATAAATATCTTATCTAAATACAAGTCAGATTCTGATCACATTTTCCATTTACAATGCAAAATCTATCTTCGATCAAATCGTACGAAAAAAACTATCTGAAGATTTAGTATACATTATTCACGTTTCTCATTATATTTAATTATAACGTACATTTTTTATATTAATATATACAATTTCTTATATATTTTTTTCAATAAAAGATAGCTTTTTTTGTAAGAGAATCTCGACGAATTATATTTTTTTAATTCGAGCTATAAAATAATTAATTCACACACCAGAGTACATTAATTAAATAATTGAAATTATGATGTGAAATAATTCGACAAATTTTAATTGAATTGATTATTTTTTAATATGTCTTTTTCTTACACGTGCATCAAAATCACATCTCTTCTTCCTGCAAAAGTGAGATGAAAGTGACACTTTCTCTCTCGAAGGAGGTAAAGTATTTTCTATCCTTAAATGACATTTTCTTCCTTAAATGAGTAATAGTAGTTTACTTTACTCATTTTTCTAGGAAGGGAAAGTAAGGAAAATAGATATTTTCGCTGCTAGGCGTGAAAGCGCCTCATTGTGCTGCCGCTCGGCAGCCAATGAGGCGCTTTTACGCCAAGCATCGAACAATATTTTTCTTGATACCTACCGTAAAAGTACTACTTTTCAAGGCAAAAAGCGGCCGTGAAAAGTGAAGCTTTTACGGCTGATTTTTGCCTTGAAAAGTAGTACTTTTACGGTAGTGAAAAGTGAAACTTTCACGGCTGATTTCAGTCATGAAAAGTAGCACTTTGACAGGAGGTATCAAGAAAAAATTATTTTCCCTCTATAGGGAGAGAAAGTGCTACTTTTATCCCACCATTTGGACAATAAAAGATCTATTGCATTTTTCGATTGCACTTGTAAAAAAGATATCGTTTACAATTCGGAAAAAGTAGCCAATTCGATTCGTGTGAGTTTGCTACGCTCGTCTACGGTTCGTCCATCTCACATTCGTCTAGAATTAGCAACTTTTCTTCCTAATTGCAGAATATACTAATTCTTTCTACCTTGATGAGTGAATTAGTTAGTCATGATTAGCTAAGGCATATTAATTCTACAGTAAAACTCATTTTGTTTTGGTTTTTAAATTAATGAGACATAGAATGACAAGTCCGGCGATCCATCCAGAGACCACCAAAAATCCAGTGTAAACTTGAACATCGTCAAAAGCATATCCTTTGTCCATCAGTTGTCGTAAACTTATTCCGGGTACTGTCGTTGGCAAACAAAAACTTAGCCACCTTAGCCACTTTGGCATACCTTCGACAGGCCACAGACAACCTAAATAATGATATCGCAATAGATAAACAACATGAATAACAAGTTAAATTATATTATTATTATTATCATAATGTAAACTGAAGAAATTATTTCTTACCACATAATAAAATTACTGGATAAAAAGTACCCATTGTAATGTAGTTTGCCATTGAATGAGATGTGCACATTACGGATATAAAGAACCCTACACATATTAATGTAATATTAAAGATTTGAAGATATTGGAGAAATTTGTAATTTTGCATATTTGGGTCAAATAGAAATAGGCAAAAGTAATTTCTCAATAATAATATACATGAAAAATTTTATAATGTTCATAAATTTTGAAAACTGAAAATGTTGCTGATATTCTGTATATTATAAAATCGAATTATCAAATAATTTCATTTGTGACCTTATTTTTGTTAAGTTTGTATATATTATTTAATTTAATTTTATACATTAAAGCAATGGTTAATTAAAATTCAATTACTTTTTAATTATTGTTAGAATAAAAAAGAAATTTTTTCAATTTTGCATCAATATCGACTAGAGTTTTTCATTTTTAGTACTCAAATGTCTTCTTGTAACATGGGTATATAAATCTGAATTCTCACGATATTTATTTTTACTATAAATCCGTCTTGAGGGTTCGTAACGATAGATAGATTGCGTTTATTTAGCGTTCTCAGCTAGTAAATATTAAAATAAAAAAATAAATATTTTTGTTACATTTCATAATAAAATTTGTGTATAAAACAAAATCAAAATATAAATAACATTCTTTAAAATAAAATAAAATATCACAGTCTGTTGCAGGTTCTCTATGGTAACAATATTGCAAAATTTAACTATGTACATTATTTACAGTTATTTTATGCTGTAAGTGCAAGCGATAACAAACTAAAAGTTACAAATAAATAAGGAAATTTATAGAAATTCAATATGACGATACAAAAATAAATATAATAAATTAACACCTATGAAAGACCGACTAATAAATTAATAAGACAAGAAAGAACAATACATATTATAATAGATAGCTCAACATTCAAATAAATAGTTGACACACAAATCGGCAGCTCCTATTAAGAAAGTCGTAACTCAAAATTGCATTCTAAAAAGTCGTATCAAAAATTTTTCCATTTAAATAACATTATAAATATTACAGATACGACTTTTTAGAATGCAATTTTGAGTTACGACTTTCTTAATAGGAGCCGTAGAAATAAATTAACATTCATAATAAATATTAAATAACATTTAAAATAAATGTCAATAAATTAGTGAACAACACCAATAAATAAACAATACATATTATATCTGTCTCACTCTTTTAAAATGTTCAATTAGTCGTCTTTTAAACGTGTTAAAACTGGGGACGTTTTTAATATTTTCGGGGAGTTCATTAAATAATTTGAATGCTCTGTAGAAGAGGCTCTGTTGCGCGCCGTGGGTCTTTTTGAACGGTAGAGCAATATGATTGCCCTGCCGCGTGACCCGTCCACTTCCTCTCACTCACATACTGCACGCGTGTGCACATTTCTGGAGTTATGTCCCCGTTAATCATTTTAAAAATCATACACAATACATATCTCTTAATTCGTTCGTTAATACTAAGAAAACTTAAAACTTCACGCATATTGCGTTTCGGTGTATATATATCACAATGCAAAATTCTCCGCATGGCTCTGTTTTGTAGTTTCTGTAATCTTTTAATCTCCTCCTGGTTGGCATATAGGAGCACTGTTGAGCAATACTTCATATGTGGTGCGATCATGGTTTTGTAAATTAAAATTGCCTACCCGATTCAACAAACCCAACTTACTACCAACTATACCTTCCACATACCCAACATGTTTCTTAAATTTCAAACACTCGTCCAAATAGACACCGAGATATTTAATATCTCGTGTTCTTTCAGTTAAATCATTTTTATAAAAAATTGTTAAATCTCTATCCGCGCGAAGCTGGTCATTTTTTAAAATCATGTAATACGTTTTTTTCATGTAATATTAAGAAACATGCTGTTCTTGCACTGACAATCATAGATCTTGAATTTTTACTCTTTTTAATAGCATTCTGAATCCATCCGCAAAAATCATCAATTTTGCTGTGAAAATTTGTAAATTATTAGTAAAATTTGATGATTTTTTGCCGATGGATTCAGAATGCTATTAAAAACAGTAATAATTCAATTGAAAATTGTACATTTTCAGGTTTTATGATTGTCAGTGTGCTCATCCAGTTATCCAGAAGAGACATCACAGCCCTGATAGCCACGTTTACATAAATTTTATGTACAGATACTTCAGCTATTTATATTAATGTTTACATAAATAGTATAAAACTTGAAAAATATTGTTAAAACTCAAAGAAATATTGTAAAACAGAAGATGATATATTTTACTGTCACACAGTATTTATTGTCATCATGAAATTCGATTTATTTCATACATTTTATGTGAAAACGCACATTTTCGAAACAAGAAAATTTAATTATATTTAAGGTTAGAATGGTCCGTACTTCTAAGTATTTCTTCAAAGATTTTTTTAACTATTTTTATTCCATCTGTACTGGTACAATTGATAAATTTTTGTATTGTAAACAATAAAAAAAGGCTTAAAGAATATCCTACACTTATATTTATATTATATACATGAAAATTATATTAAATGTATACCATTTATGTAATTATTGTAATTATTATAATAAATAGCTGAATTAGATTTGCATAAACTTTATGTAAATCGTTGACATAAACGGTGGCTATCAGGGAGTATTTAACTTTTGTTCTATAATGTCCATCCTCCTATCCTACGTATAACATTGTGTCATCCGCAAACATACGAATGTCACAATGTCTATCAAGATGTTTTAAATCATTGATATATAGGATGAACAGAATAGAACCCAAAACAGATCCCTGCGGCACACCGAAATTCACGTCGCGTTCGTCGGACATAACTCCGTTGACGCCGACACGCTGCTTACGCCCTTTTACATATGTTTTAAACCAGTTTAAAACTGGTCCCCTCACCCCGTATAAATACATTTTATTTAATAAAATGTTGCGATCAATCGTTTCAAACGCTCGTTTATAATCTATAAAAATAATTCGTAATAATAAAAGTAAATTTAAGAACTAAATTAGGAAATTTTGTTACAGATTAGGTTACGAAAATTACGAATCGTATTACGAAATTACGTATTCAAATTTAATTTAAAAATTCGATTACGTAATTCCTTAACTGAGTTCTGGATTTTTCGATTCAAAATTACTAACCATTCGTATTAACTTTATATTGTTACGAACCGTTACGAACCCTCAAGACGGGAATATTTAATATAAATTCTATTTAGTTGAGTAATAGTCTTGTCAATCTTTGGAGTCGAATATTACCATAACACATGCCACAAAGTCCCACCAGAACTGTCAATGTAATTACACTTGTCATCGAGCCTAATGACTGTAAATTGTAATGCAAAAAGCTGATACTCAAAGTCAATGATGCTTGTATTATAACCACTATGCATTGCATCAGAATGTGGGCTACAAGAATTTCTGCAGTGTGAACTCCTAAAAATTATAATCATAATATTACATTTCAAAAATATTTTCAAATCTCTTTTAAGTGATTTTTATATTTAAACACAAATTAAGAGTTAGTTTACCTTGTACAATACTTCTGTCCCAAACACCCTCATGTCGATCAGAAATGATAATCGATGATGCGACAGAAGTAGATAAAAAGAACACGACTCTAAAATGCAAACAAATGAAATATATTTGAATTAAGTAATTTTTAACGTGTCGTTTTTATATGAGATATTGTACTGTCAATCGCTATTTAAGAGGATGTCAAAGTGCTGCTGCCACGGACTTATAGTGTCTTTTTATTTAACAATATGCAATAATGCGAGATTTGTATTAGCATAGTCCGCCCTCGTTAAAGTGTCTTGGCAGTTCTTATAAATTCCCATATGAAATTTTATTAATGAAATTTTCAACAGAAATTTCATGAAAGTTATACGAAAAATATTCTTGATTATTTATACACGCATGTAAAAAGACTGGCTCAGTTACTATCGCTATGCTACGCGTTTTTACCTATAATGCAAGAGACAGTGCTATCTTGGCATAACACACAATCATACCGCGTAGCTCTGACTGCTGAGCTACTTAGCAAGCGAACTGCAGCAGTTCGTACGACGCAAGATAGTAATGACAGCTGAGCAGACAGTTCTGACGTTCAGCTGTAGTTACTGCTCGCGCCGTTGAAGATCTTCAACGAGCGGCAAGTTGAATTGAATGTGTTATGTAGAATGTGGTTATATTTAAATTAAATTAATGTTTATATTGAAATTAAAATACTTACATAATTAATAAAATAAAAACGAATATAATTACTTATTTTTTAATATTCATAATTTTTAAAAATAGATTAAATTTAATTACATAAATTATGAATTAAATACTTATCTGTTAACTAAAATAGTATTATTAATTTCAGTCTAATACACGTGTTGCTGTACAAATTTGGTACTTTATATACATCGTTTCAAGACATACAAAATTGCCATTCGCAAGACGAACAAATCGCGTTACAGAACAACATTGCTAAATAACAAAAAAGATAATAGAAAGAAATTACATATAAAGAAATTGCAAATAAGTTTATCAATTTAGTAAACAATTGATAATAATACTTACCGTTTATATAAGGATTTAGCATGCAAAAACACACAATTAATGATTGTTGTTGTCTTCAGCTGTCATCAGCTGTTTTAGAAAAGGTTACCATCGGCGCTCGTTGAAGCGCTTCAACGGCGCGAGCAGTAACTACAGCTGAGCGTCAGAACTGACTGCTCAGCTGTCATTACTATCTTGCGTGGTACGGACTGCTGCACTTTGCTTGCTAAGTAGCTCAGCAGTCAGAGCTACGCGGTATGATTGTGTGTTATGCCAAGAGAGCACTGTCTGTTGCATTACAGATAAAAACGCGTAGCATAGCGATAGTAACTGAGCTAGTTAGTGTTCAGTGCTATCTTCTTCTTTTAGTGTAGATGAACATGTTCAATAACCGTATACATTGTTTAAATCCACTATTACTTCAATTTTACCTAAAAATCATATAACAATAACATCATGAATTACTAATCTAAATAGCAGGGTTTTCTTTAAAATAACAAAAATGTGTATATTTTCAACATTTGACTATTTATAACAACAACACTTTGTAGTAAATTGTTTCTTCATTTTGATCGGATTGTATTCATTGTGTCCATAACTTACATTTTAATTTTCATTCACATCTGAATATTATTATGTGAGTTACTACAAAAATGGTACTGTTTTCGGCCCAGCTTTCTTTATCGTTAATTTTCATCATTTAATACCTTGTCCTTAGGATAGTCAATCATCTTGAAATGTAGAGTAATTTTAGAAATTAATTTAATTAAGAAATTTTCAATTTTTCATTGTCAAAAGTTCTGACCATTTTGCCTTAGTGAAAGTATAACCTTAATTTAATTTTTAAATTAAATGAAAAATTAAATGTTGAACGCATTTAATGTGAAATACGTGAAAATGACTTATTGTGAAAAAATTATATGCATAATAATTCGATAATAACTTGACGCAATAAAATATTGACATTGTTCGGTGTGCCCTGATGTCATGGAGGAATAAACGGTTAACAGGAAAATAGTTTGAAAAACAGGTTAATTTAAAATTTGTTTCATAAACGGTATAAGTCAGTATTTCTCTGAAAAACAGGCTTTTCATAATACAAGATAACAAATAATTTGCTAGCAAAAAAATATAAATAAGAAATTTCAATTCCAAATACAATTTTTGTTTGTAAAGTCGTTGGATAACGGGATAATTTAGATTCAGATGAAAAATAGGCTAACTCAAAGTCGTAAGACAGACTAACTCAAAGTTGCACGAAAAGCAGGCTAAATAAATATTGTTATAATTAATTTCTTGTCTTCAATTCTTGTCGAATTGAAGAAGTTTGAATAATATTTTAAATAAATATTATTCGATTGAATAATATTTATTGAAAATAATATGGTTTTATTTATATTATTTTAAGTATAGAATAAATTTTTAAGTATTTAACATTAAATTAATAGAATGCAATAAGAATTTATAGAAAATAAATAATATTCAACCGAATAAATATTCTCATGTAAATGTAATATAAGAAATATATATTTCTCAGGCGATTCTGAGTAAGCCTTTTTTCGTGGCACTTTGAGTTAGCATATTTTTTGTTTGAATTTGAATTATTCCGTTCTCCAACGACTTTTTGAGTTACACCAATCTACAAACAAAAATTGAGTTATTCTATTTTACAAGGAATTTCTGACTTACACACTTTTACAAGCAAATTTTAAGTTCTCCTGTTTTACAAACAATTTTCAAACAAACATTAAGTTAGTCTGTTTTTCAAGCATTTTTCAAGTTAACCCGTTTTATAAACATTTTTTGCGTTAACCGTTTATTCGTGCGAGGCATCGACCTTATTATTATATTAATTTGATACCATGATTTGGGTTTTCATGCTACTTTACATTAGATAGATTTCAAGTAATTTTAACTGAGTATACAATTACGTTTTGAAAATAACTTTTTTATAATGTGTATAATCGAATTTTCTGTATAAAATAGTTTTGTGTTAGTTATAAAGATGTGATATGAAAAAATATGCAGTGTTTTCAGTTATTCTTGAGGACCATAAAGTAAGTGTGTGAAAAATTTGTATTCTTATTTTATTGAGTCATCCTTAGGATAATGCATGACAGTGTTTTTATAATGCAGAGGCATGGAAATGTGTGCTGCATTTTTATTCTTTATTTTCCTGAGTTGTACCAACTGACATGAGCAGGAATTATATTCTTACTCTAATCGTTACTTCAATAAAGAAGAATCCAGAATCGTGGCAAAGACGATATACCAACATATGGTCTTTATGCAGAGACATAGAATTTGTGAGCTGCAGTCAATTTCTTCGGTTTCCTGAGTAACAGACATGTGCAGAATTTTTAATTCAAAAGGACATATTCATCATCATCACTGTAAACAAAATATATATGTAACCGGATTAATTTTTTGATAAGCAGAGTCATTGATAATGTGCGCTGCAAACCGTTTTCATTCCTGAGTACTTTCAACGTGTGCAAAAATGAAGCATATCGACGAAGCGAGTTTTCGATGAGGTCAATGTCAAAAGGTTTAACGTAAACGTACTTGACGTTATTGTCCAAGAGGCCTCTGAATAATATTGAATTCAGTGCAACGGCTTAGTAAACCAGCAGTAAAACAGCAAAGGAAGACGAATCTTTATGCTCGAAACAACTACAGCAACTACTTCTTCGGTGCTAACGGTCAACCGTAACAATACTTACTATTCCTACTTTTACATGTAAACAGTAATATTATCATTAAACCGGGAGTGGGCGCTGACCTTTCTTCTGACCTTTTTGTTTATCAACAAAAATGTCACTCGATTATTATTGTCTGTCGGTCGAAATGACCGTGTGCGCGGCCACTCCCGGGTTATTAATATTAATCTATTTCAGACTTTAGGCAAATGTTACCCCAAGTAACTTAAATTTTTTGGGAATTACATTATTTTTTGAAATATTTTGCTACACTTTAAAGAAATTTTTTTTTCGTCTCAAAGCTCAGCTTTGATTTTTTACTTCAGATGTCTACATTCGTTTTACACATTTTGTTTACGTTATTGCAAATTCTTTTGTTGTTTTTCGTTGATATCTATTCTCATGAAATTATTGATAATTTAATAAATTATTTAACTAGATAGATTCAAATATACAAGTTATTTCTTATTTATAATAACTTTGATATCTATTATCTTATTTAGTACAAAGACCGAATATCGCATTAAATATAAAAGAATAAAGGAATAATAATGAAATCCACAAAAATCATTAAATTAGTTGGGATGACATTTAAAGTTATCATTTTTACGATTATTTTTCTCGTATTTAGTTCTTTTCAGGTAAAAATTCAAATACAACTTGCATCATTAAACTTACATTTTATTCTTATGCAATTACGGAATCATGCAGTCGGCATGGTTATACATTTCGTGTACCAGTGACAGATTTTTCACTTTTCAGTATAAAATATATTTCCGAAATTTTAAACTAATTTTATCAGTCATGTATCCGGCATGCCAATATGTATTTATTATTATATTCAAATTAACATGTACACAAGCTTAAAACATATTTTATAACTGAAGGTGAAAATTCTTAATCATAATGCCTAAAACGATGCTTCTCACATGCTGTCTTGGAGTTGACAATAAGTCCAGTACAATAATTCCCTTGGCGATAAATTTGATAAAAAATTATAATAATAGTATTTGTTGCAAACTACAATGATGCAACAAATACTAAATTGTTTTATGCATGATTCTTTATAAACAACCCGCGTTTTGGGTTCCTATCAATTCGTAATAAAAAAAAGTTATTACGAATTGTTAGTAAATTTGAAATAGGATTTTTCCTAATGTTATTAAGAAACATCTTAATGAAACATTTTTTAGAAAATTTGGTTAAGGAATGTTTGAACTACGAAATTTCATAATTAGTTGTTTAGCAGATTCAGTTAGCAAATTCCTTAACCGAATTTGCTAACAATTTTTTCATTAAGATGTTTCTTAATAACATTAGGAAAAATCCTATTTCAAATTTACTTACAATTCGTAATAACTTTTTTTATTACGAATTGATAGGAACCCAAAACACGGGAAACAGTGTAATTTGTTTCATGATATTCAATAGATTCATTTGTAATGAAATCATTATTACTTGATTGTTTGTAACTTTTATTTTAAAGCATTTGAAACAAATAATATAACTTTAAAAAAATTTTAAATTTAAAATTTAAAAATAAAATAATTATACATTTTGAAGCATCGCTTTGATCAGATCCTAATGAATGCGACACTGTTATACCTTTCTAATGAGTGAAATTTAAATCAAATTTACTTTAGTTAGAAAACCTCTATTCAGTGATGCAATGTGTACAATATGGTTTAGAAATTTCTAAATCAATGAACATGATTTAGAAATTTTTACTAAACCATTTTACTTAACATAATTTTAACATTATGTACATTTTTTCTGTTTACTTTAATTTAAAAACTGTACACCCAAAGAAATATGGTGCGATATTCGCTACACGGTTTGACTAGCGTTTTTCGAACTGTTCGTTGCGACCAAAATTTGGTACGATCAGTGCCGATTTTCAGTACTT
>JABFPJ010002564.1:0-19088 GCA_022817425.1 Gryon sp. ZL-2020
TGAATTTTTCCCGAATATTCAATAATATTTCATTGAAAAGTTCAGTAATTTGTCGCAAAATTTTGCATTTGTCCCTGTACTACTGAACTTTCAGTAAAATTTCATTTTCAAACATAAATTTTTATATCAATTCTGCTCTGCGTGTACATATTAAAATGCTAATTTATTGATTGAATTGAAAACGATTTTGTCGTAAATAATTCCTGAACGATTTTTTTTAATTTCAATATACCAATACAATTTAATATTTATAAGAAGCTTACAACAACTTTTGCTTTTTTTCAACGCTGCTTTTAATTGAAAGAAATCTTTACTTGCATTGAATTCTACAGTTATCTTTTTATCAATATTAATTGCATTCACTCTTTTCTTTTTGTAACATGCAATCTTATTTTAAACTTTTAAAAGCAATATATAAAAGATAACAAAACTAAAAATAAATCTACATTTTATTATGTTACTAAGAAAGTCATGATTAAAAAAATATTTTATTCTAACAAGATCAAATTTTACTTTAACTTTGAAAATGTGTAAATAAATAAAATTAAATTTGAATCGACGTCAGTTAAAATAAACTGATATTTTTATTTTGTTCAATTAAGTTGAAATGTATTTATATTGGAAAAATGTTTTACCCTGGGATCAGGATGGAAGTAATGATGTTTGACGAGCCACGAGGTTTGTTGTTTCCATGAATAAACGAGAAGCCCAGGACCTCCCAGGTCTCCGACGTACGCGTAAGTGTCCTCACAAAATTTATCTTCGACAGCTATGTTAGCGAACAAGGAATCCGAGGTTCTTTGACTGTCAGGAATGACGTACTTGCGAATAAGTTGATCGTTAGTCAGATCGTAGATCAGCAAAGTCGGCGGAGCTAATTGATCGGGGTTGCCTATGACATCGTTGAGACCAGTATCCACAACCCATAAACGATTGCACTTGTCCGCACGTATGCGAAAAGGCGACACAATTTCCGGCTCACTGGTTCCCATATAATGGTGCTTCCATGATGGATAGGGAATCAACGGCGGAGATTTACGAGTGTCTAATCACAATCAGAATATACATTTTCTACTATCAGACTTTGCATTTAATTAACATCTTATTGATGTTTGAATCGTTTTACGAAATAAAACTTTAACAATTGTAGTAATTAATTTTATTTGTAACAAAAAAGTAGTTTAACATTTTAAATGGTTTTAACAAAAAAACTTTTCTTTAAAAGATATTTATTGTCTAAAATTATACCTAGGATTAGTATATAAATGTTGGAAACAAAATTGTAAGCTTAAAAAAATTTTGAATTTAGTCGAAAGCAAACAATATCAATTAAACGTTTGTAGTTATTTGACTGACGTTTTGTGTAGAAATTCGTCAATGCTTAGACTGGATTATTTTTGGAAATGCTTTAATTTGCCTATCGACTAGAAATAACAAAATAAAAACTACAAACAATTTCATTGCATCATTTATAGAAACATTGCTTTGCACGATGAAAATCCGTACGTATTCTTTTTAAAAATATTTAACGCTCTAAGGCTTATTTTCAACTCAATTTTATGCATTATTATTCCAAGTATTTATTTTTTGCTTTTTGTAACTTTGTTACTTTAAATTAAACTTTAAAATCAATATAAGTTCAATGTTAACTAAAAAAAATCATTTTTTAAATGATTTTTTTAAGTTTTACATTTTTAATAAGTAATAATTGAAATATTAAATTAAAAAATCTTTTTTCCTTCTAAAAAGTATTTACAATTAATATTTTTAAGTTATAATCTTAGATTTTCAGATAGAATCAGATAATTGCAGTTTGGACAAAAACTGGTTAATTCTGCTTAAATTGAAAAACATTCTGTTAACTTCATTGAGAAGAAGGCTAAACCAGTTAGTTCTACTAAAAAAGTGTAGAGTTGTAAATAGTCATGAAATTTAATGCACATTGATTTCATTCGTATATTTATGGTATAAACAATATAACTGCAATTTAGTTAGTACACGTTAATTTCACTATCGTCAAATTCTATATGGAAATCAAAAATCGCGTTTTATTTTCTCCTTATTTATGTAATAACGGGAGTATTTTATAATTAAAAACATTTAATTGATAACATATATACATTTACGTATATAAATATCATTTTCAACAAATCATATTTTAGAAAGATTGGCATAATTATTCTAACACATTTCAAAATTTCTTATTTTTTGAAGATTCTTCTTGTCACAAAACAATTATTTTCTAATGATTTATAGTTACTAAAAGAGAAATTTGAATATTTTCCTATATAATGTAATTAATAATTAAAAGTAAAACTTTTTATTAAATCATTCTTAACTTTTCTATAATACAGAACACCAATCAACTTAATTCCAAAACATCTTTTCAACTTATTGAAATTGCTTTCATAAAAAAATCCATACTTAAAGCAGTTATTCGTTTTCTTTCATTTACCAGAAAATGTAAATTCTGTACGCAAAAGAAAGATTCAGCTTCCCAGTTTCGTTACATTACATTAATTTTCACTTTCTTTAGTTCCTTCACTTTGCAATTATACTAATATAAACTAAGTTCATCACGATAAACAATCATTTTTAATTTACATATCCTCAATTTTTTTCTTATTTAATCTTGAAATCAAACTATAAGTATCTTCAATCAAAAATATAACAAATTTCTCTACATTAAAAGCGATTAGTGAGTTCACTTTTGCATTTTCAAAATTTACGTTTTTAAATGTTTTATCACATTCATTTTTTTTCTGCTTTCTACTGAAGATTAAAAGAAAGTGAACTGAGATTCTGTTGGTTAAAAGTTGACTGCACTAATTAGATAAAAAAAAATAAATCATTTAATTTTGAACTAGTTGAAAGTTAGTAATTGGATATTCAGGACGCATGATGATGTGATCTTACCATTGATGTTGATATAATTAAGGCTAGATGCGACACCTCTCCTCCACCTTGGAACGGTGATGAAAAGTCTGTCGCCGGCGACCTCGAGGCCAAGTGGCAGGTTGTCCTCTTGTTTGTAATGCGAGAACATCGCTTTTAGTTGGTCGTCGGTCCATTGGTAATCGATTTGCTTCCATTGGAAAGCCACTCGCAGATGGTCGATTGCCGTTGTGCCGTAGATCTGGCACAGCACGACTGCGATTATGGTCGACCCAACGACCCTCATCCTCGCACAACCTTTTTTCTTCTTCCTTTATTCGTCTTCAGATGCTCACGATTCTCTCCTTCTAACATATATGAATAATAACTTTAATCGCCAGTCCAAAGAATACGAGAAATTAGTATAAAACTCTCGCCGCTTTATTGAGCGTGTCATAACGCTGTTTCGAGACCGAGAGAAAGGTTAAACGCTTACGTTCAAATTGGAACTATCATGTAACCGGATATAACTGATCATTTGATACGCACCGTCAAGTATATACGAGCAAAAATAATGGCACTCGAATTAGTGCCATTTTTTGCAACCACGTGAATGTATATATATATATATATATATAGAATCAAAGTGTGACGATCATTGCCAGTTTCGTACTTCATATTTTTCTGACAATTTACATTTATATTTCCTGTTGGTTTATTGAATAGTTTATTTCAGTGTAAACAGTAATCTTGAAATATAATTAAGGCTTTAATTTTTATACTTTATTTTTCAAAGATTGTAATGATTTTTAGTGAAACATGATAGTCCATCATAAAAGAACGTTTAATAAACTTCTCTTTAAAAGTTGAAAAATTCGTTTTTCCTTAGTGTAAAGATGATCATTGTAGGCCTTAACAAAATGTTACAAAATTATATACAGATGTACATTTTTTATTTTTATTATTATACAACATTTTGAGCAAAGTTAACTTTTTTAAACCTCATTGCAACATTTCTTATTAAATATTTTCTTCTGTCAGCCGTATGTACTTTAAACTTCTGATCATAAATCACATGTTCTTTTTTTGCATTTATAGGCTCTAACAATTGGGTCATTTATAGTAATACCCTTTTTATGGTAATTTATTTCAAAAGTAATCCAACTTTCTCCTCATGATTCAGTATTAATGTTCATCATTTTAAATAAATATAAAATGTTGCGATTGAATAATATAAATTTTTCATTTCAATTATGAATATATGAAAGTTGCACAGTTTCATCGAGATTATTTAAAAAATCGTTCTCGTTTCAAATCATCATTTTAGTTCAACATCTGTTGTTCTGAAGAATAAATATGATCGTATGTAACAAAAGTAGAAAACGATGATTTTGCACGATTTGTCGGATTCATTAGAACGATGCGTCTGCCATTCGCCAAGTGAGAATCAACTTAACCTTTTATTAAGGTTGTGATAATTATTATTTATTATACCGATTACTTAAGTATTGAGAAACGTTATTTATAAAATGAATAAACTTTGGAAATTAAAAAAAATTGAATCTCATCGTGAGAATTCACCTATCATTCTTACACACTTTCAAATATGAAAAAGTAGAAATTAAATAAATTTCGAGTGACTTCTATATTTCGTCAAGAAATCTAAAAAATCATATTTTGACATCGTAATTTTGATGGATCTATGAATTTACATCTTAAATTAATTATATATTCAAGAAAAGATAAATTGATTAATTGACGTTTCTTTACGAGAAATCTCTTAATTTGAATTCTATATATTTAAGAAGCATTAATTCGTGAAAAATTCAATCTTAATCGGCGCATTAAGATATAATAATTTTTAAAAAATCCTCACAGACAATATATCACAAAAAAGCAATTAAAGAAAATTGTATGCAAATTTTACGACTACTTTCATAAATGACTATGCGGTAAGAAAAGGCAAACATAAATTTTCTAGGATATTATGGGATGAAAAGACAGGCAAATAACGGTGTAGTATTACGTTCAAGAATTTTGAGACAGCCGAATTCTATGCCTGCGGCTAAAACCACTTGAAATCTCGATCAACTAGTAAAATGAGTTGAATCAAGTTGAAAACAGGAATAAGTGAAATCTGGTTGAACTCATTTAAACGGCGACATTTCAAGAATGTTGACTTACACATTTTATTTTTCAACTAATGTCTTTTTTAAACAATTCTTGCTGTTGTTGATGAAAGTAAACCTAATACTACTATTATTTATGGAATAATGATATGCATAAAGTAATAGATTATTTAACTTGTACTAGATTCATTGATTACACTTTCATTATGATGTTATTATTGTATATTGAATGAATTGATTAATCAATATAAATATAATATTTGAAATCGAAAGTAGAACAAATTGAAAATAATTAATCAATGTTTTATTTTTAAGTAAATTTACAAAAATAATGATTTATAACCACAATTAATTTCGTATAGAGTATAAATATTTTTTATAAAAAGTGTACAAATATGTTGTCAATTGTTAAAGATTATCGCGAAATACACATTTGCATTCAATGACATAAATGACAATTTGTATTCAATATTCATTGTTTCCAATTATAAAGAAACAAAATTTAAAATACAATTGAAAATTGCAATAAAAAAATGTAAATAATATACATTGAAAACAAAAGATTATATCATGTTCTTATTTACCATATGTAGTTTTTTTCAATTTGAATTCATTAATTAAGACTTATTGTTGATGATATCACAAATGCATTTTTAATGTCGCCGAGAATTTTCATATTAAAACAACTACTTTTCAGTCAAACGCAACATTTCCATTGATAATGTATCATCTACAGATAGAATTTTGAAGTGAAAAATGTTTTTTGCTTATTCCGACTTTAAAGTTAGAAAACATAATTCAATTATTTTTATTGCCCTTTTTGCAGCGCAGCCAGAAACACACTGACTATGAAAGTTTAACATTTAGCGTTAAAGTTTCCACATATCTTACTCGAATCCATGTTACTCTGGGTTTGAATATTATTTCTACCTTGCGAGAAGAGTAAATTTTAATTGTTGAACGAGCGTTAAAAATAAATTTGTATACTCGTTGCTACATCGCTAAATACCTTACGGCAGCGTAGTGGTATTTATGTGAATGAAATAAAGCAAATTATACACGAGACTTGCATCATTCTCTCCGATGTTTCATAGGCAAATGGGTTGATATGCAAAATCGTAATTAACAAAAAAAGGTCAAAAGAAAAAAAACAAGGAAAATGTGTTATTTCAACTACTTGAATCTTTTTACAGAAAATAATTATACAATATTGTAAAAGATTTAATAAATTAATTAGTTAATTAATAATAAGAAAGATTTAATTAAAACTTCAGTTTGTCGGAGGTGTTTTTACACGCGTGAAATCGTAAACTCTTGAAATTGTACGAATGAAAAAAGGAACAATAAAGTAATAAACGCATTTCAAAAGCACACCGCTTTCGTACGTGTAAACTGGGAGATTCGTAAATTAAATTAAACAACACAAACAGTTTAAACTCCTTGAAAGTTATTATACAATTATTTATATTTTTGTTCAAAAAGAGTTGATAAAAACGTTTGGAGAATGAAGAAGTTGCACTGATTTATTATTTTGGTTAGTTTTGTGTTACTGACAATATGAATCGGAATTGGTGAGATAAGTTTGCACAAAAAAATTATATCAAGTGATAATTTATTGATTGTAAAATATTTTCGTGCCAATTAATGTTTGAAATTTTTGTGTAAAGAAAAAGTTACACATTTGACAAGAACTAATACTATTAGCAATTATAGATATTATAAATAAACATTTATCGTTAATTAGGTAATTATATTAATTTTATTTATGATACATACGATTATATGATAGTTTGTATATGTAATAAACTATTTAGTAACTTACAGACAGGTTAATAAATCGAAAGAAATCTAAAGATATCAATTTAATTATAATGCGATGAATTATTAATTGTGACATAAAAATGCAAGCTTATGAATAATATAATTATTCTCACGCATTTAATAACGAATGTTGGAAAGAATTAATAATATTGAAAATATTAAAAAATTAATGTTAACTTAATCAAATTAACACAAGATTTGTCCAGCCTGATGATTCTTTATTTAGCAAATATCATGCATTTTAAAAATAATTTAAAAGAAAAACAGAATTCATGCGGATTATTCTGGAGATTTATTACTTATGTCAAAATTTATTCGATATTTTTCATTCCAATAATATGTTAATATTAATGCACCCAATAAATCGATGCCTTATTTAAGATACAATCTGGACCATGTCAGAAATATTTTACATTTGCCAATAGAATAAAAAATTACATTTCTTTTGGCACTTGAAGTGATTAAGCAGCGTATTAGTCTCCGATAAAGACCCAATTGGGTGTACATTTAATCTGAAACTCAAATTTAGGCACCATTTATTTAACATAATTATTGATAAATTTCGATTTCACTTTAAAATTTTACTATTACTTTAAAAAAAACACAAAATTTCATTGTAAAAACATACATTATTTATAACATAAAAACAACATGAAATATACGCTTCGATACTCAACAAAATTGGTTTTTGCAATATCAGTAGATTTAAACAATTAACACGTGCAACCTTCAATAAAAAATCAAAAAAAAATGTTTAAATCAAACAAAAATTCTGTCGTTGGTGTTTCATCGCAACACATGATTAAACAAAATCAAGAGGACCCTCTTTTTGCTTCAACATTCATAAACTGAACTTTGTCTGCCTTAAAGCACACAAATCGATTTAAGTTATCAACGAAAATGAGAATATCAAAATGACTATGAAATTAACGTGCAAACCCCTTTCGATATAAAGTGTATCTAACAGTAGCCAGCACAAATAAAGTTTGAATGCGCTAGACGGCCCCACGCACGTGAAATAAATTGGACCAATTATCCAGCTCGGGAAATCGAATTTTCAATCAATCAATCTCGTTCTTTCAACTCAATTTAAGTTACAAAAAAGTGTATTTTCATTTAACGCCGCACCACAACAAAAATATATATCAAAACACATTATTTTCCATTAGCACAAAGTGACTTCACCATCAGCATAAAATATGAGTAGGTAATAATAATACATTCGCGACACAGCTTGAGACTTCATGAAAAGTGGGCAATTATTGAAAAGAGTGAAATGAACCGTAAACGATGGCAAGAAGAGGAAAAAAAGAACAAAATAAAAAGAGGGCAAAAAAACTAAAGAAATAGCGGCAAAAACAAAAAAGTGGAACAGAAATGTGAAAGCACCTTTGGTCGAAAAGAGTTTGCGATTGCGCGTGGCCGGGCTTCTTCGGAAGCGGCTACGAGGATGACGTTATGGTTACTCAGTGCGAGACCACGCGATATACTGGCCATACTGGGGGACAAGCTGACGAGCCGCACCTGAACGAGCGGTGAAAAGTCGCCGGCAAGAAAGAAGGAGTAAACGAGCCAGCAGGCAAAAGAGGTGCCGACCAACCGATCACGACGGTGACGCTAAACTCTGGTATCGTCGATGATCAGAGGGCACACACGTTGTCGGTCATCAACGTCGGTCAACACCACTCGACCTATAAACCAAGCTGACCTATTGCATTCTCTGTTTGTCTTCATTCTATGGCTGTTGAACATTTATTTATGCCTGTGTGCATAGATTTGCTCTATGTATGGGCTCGATGTGTTAACGAACACACGTTTTTGCGTGCGTTTGCATCGCGTGTTTATTTGTTTGTTCTTTGTTACAAACCGAAAGTTCATGTTGTCCATTCTAACAATTACACTCAATGAATTCCATGTCAAATTATAGTATCTGTCAATGGAATCTAGTAACCCACGATATATACAGTAATTTCACATATGGTATGTTAATTTAACGCTGATTCAATGCAAAACAATACAAAATTACGCTTCGTGCATGAAATTAACGATGTAACAGGTTTTCGTCTTTATTTCACTATGATCACTTTTTTTATTCGCGATAAAAATTGGCTAATGATTAAATGAATTAATTAACCGGTTGATGCTTGCTTGAGCTGTTTACATATAATTCTGTATACATTTCGCGACGCTCCGATCATCAACCGGTTAAATGAAAATGAATATGGGCATAAAAGTGATTAGTTAAAACAGTCAAAATTTCGTTAGTATTAATCAAGAGACACGGTAGTGTCTCTGGCCAAGTACAAAAAAAAACTTGTTTTTTGTGCCGCCAGGACTACCGTGTCTCTTTTCAGAAACAAACAAGTCCCGGTTTTTGACATTAAAAAACAGTAATAAATAATTAAAAGTTTGTTGTTTATTTTGTGTTATTGTATAACCTCCATCAAGTAGATGAGAATAGAAAAAAAATTTTTGATTTTCGTTCAAAACTCGCTGAGATATGGAGGCTCAAAAATGGACGCTTCTTTGGCAAACGTCGTTTTCTTCTAATTTTTCTCCAGCCTAAGTTCGCATCAATGTTTGAACATATAGATTATCGTAAACATTTTTCCTACTTGAAAAGATTAATTCTTACTATTTTTTATGGCAATTTCTGATTGAACTTATATTTCATTAATACGATAAAAAACGTCAATTTTTCTATGCGTTTTTCTGAACGTAAAAATGAAAAAACATACACTTCAAAGGATAAAAAAGATAAAATAAAAGACACTCCAAAATTGAAATCTCTGAATAACCTTTTCTAGACTACAAATTTGCTCAATGAAATTCAGTTTTGCATCAAACAAAAAATGTTATGTTTTTGACATTAACAATTGATTTCAGAAAATAGTGTTGACATATATTTTAAGTTAGTTCATATTATTGAAATTATCTGATATAATAAATTAAAACTGTAATGTTTTGTAGAAAATAAAAAGTACTCTTTCATTCAAAATCAGAGAAGTAAATAAACAAACATCATTTATATATAATAAATTGATTGTAATTAATTTGAACACATTTATTAATTTGAACATTTATTACATTAAATTTTTTATAAAATTCCATTCTTTTTAATAAACATACAATTTTGGTTGCGTGATTTAATTCAATCATTTATTTAACCGAACTTGTTGTTAATTAAATTATTGCATTGATGGAATAAATATTTTATTGGAATAATAGTTAAGAATAGAAGGGAACATTGACAGTTTAAATAGTGGATTTTTTGTTATAAAATACTCACAAAAAAAGGTACAATTAATTAAACAATATTTTCAATTAAATTAAAAAAGTGTATATTTACATTTATAAATAAATTCAGATTTATGTAATAAGATTACGTTTATATACAAATTGTTCAATGTTGTATCAACATGAACATTATGTATATTTTATACAAGAATAACAAGACATTATACTTTTACTCGAAGTAATACATTTGTGTGTTATGGATAAACATTTACTATGCCAACAGATTTTTATTTTAGTACTATACGAGTTGAATGCGTAACTACGTTAAATTTACCGTAGTTAAATTCCCGTCAACCAATTTAACAAAGATTTATATATTGATTTATCTGACTTCAAAATGTTTCTTTTGTACATTCGTTATATATCGAATCTTTTGATCCATTTAACAAAGCACTTGTTTCTCTATAACATAAGAAACATTTTTTAATATTTATTTATCAAATAAACTTTGTAAAGAAAATATTTTACAATCTCTTCTTTTAACAAATACTCTTTTTTGTATACAAAAAATATAATCTACTATAATGTTTAAATTTTAATACCTTTTGTTCATTTTAAAATTGTACTTTAAATATTCTACGACAGTTATTCGTAGTGTCTATGAAAATTTTGCATTTTATAGCGATTAAAAAGTAGTAACTACGTTGACTTTTATATAGATGTGTGATATCGCACGAAGTCTTTTACGTAATCCCGTATAAAATTGACATGGACTTAACGTTTCTCCGCCACGCGATTTTGCCTTAAATTTATTTTCCAGTTTAAAATCCTTACCGAAAATACCTGAAATCAATTTCTAATCATTAATACATCGACTATTTTCTTTTGACTTGATCAATGAAACTTGATTAAGAAACAGATTTACAACCTTAACAGAGATTATATTCTCTTTACGTCTTGATTTTGTCATCAACATATCAATATTTAGTTACATTTAATTAATTAATTAATTAATTATACCTTATCTTTAAATTTACACGTGTAAAAAAACGCAACTCCTGTATTTCAACTACCAGATGATGAAATTCAATCTAATTTATTTCTAAATCCAATACTACATTCAGTTTAAATAAAATATAATTGCATGGTCATTATTCATTTCATTACCCACATTTACATTGACTTTATTTATTTATTTCTTCTTTTCTTGTTCGATCTAGTTTCGTTACAAATTAACATGATGCGATTAAAAGGCATTACATAACGAATTGTGAAACATTGTTTGTTCCCAATTTCTTTATTTGAATGTATTTATACTCAATATTTACACTGACACAGTCAAAGTTGTGTAATTTTACATGATGTTTTCCTCCAGCATACGATATGCATCGCGTGCTCTCTCTTACAAAACAAACGACCCATGCGGCTAACCGCCATCGTATGACTGTCTTGTTTGTTCGGGGGAGATGATGAAGGAAGGAGGCATTGTCCTAGGCACTCACACTCTTAATACACTCCTTTTGGCTGAAAACAAAAATTCTTGCACGAAAACGATTTTCATTTTGGACTAAATAATAAGACGGATTTTGTTTTAACCCAAGAAAAAACGTTTTACGCCAAGACAAAATAGAGACATTTCTTGGCTCAAGACAATGATTTTTAAGAGTGTGCAGGAAGACCTCCCGCACGACCATCAGTTGACCATCGATTTTTTTTATCCAACGTTTAACCGCGTGCAAAAAAGAGATATGTTCACTCATTGCTTTGCCCGCATTTTTCATTAACGCATACTTTAGACGAAACATTCGTGTTGGGGGACTTCGATTCGCAGTTGCAACTCGTTCAAATGCCGTCACTGATTTATACGAGCATTTATCAAATTTCGAATCGTTTCGTTTTCAGAGTGATTTATGGCTTTGCTTAGGAAGGACGTAATCGGAGCCAATGACATTTTTCTCTATTTTTCGTTTTTTTTTTTTATTTCTTTCTCTCTTTCTCTCTCTTTCTCTCTTTCGTTCTTTTTCTCTTTTACTGTCTCTTTCTCTTTCTCTCTCTTTTTTCATGCTTTTACGTTCTTTCGATACCGCACATCGTTCACCATAATAATTGATACGCAAGGAAGTAGTAGATTATTGTTGTTATTGAAACTTAATAGCCGCTACTTGCGAGCATTGTTGTGGGGGATTTGTAATTTGTTGTGGCGAATAAAAAGTCTTTCGCATCAGGCAATCGCGGTAAGGTCATTTGTATCCAACAAAAAGCTGGAACAAACGCGACCATGCATTGTTTCAATATGGATATATGGGTGTCGATATATCGTTCAACGTATAGATTGTTTCGCTTATAACACTATTTGTCTTTTCCATTCATATGGACGTACCGGTGACCAATGTGTATATGAATATTTCTGCGAAACAATCACGATTTCATTTTAGCATAGTTGAATTCAACGAAAATAACTGTAAAAAGTACTCAAATTTTTATTATTTATACATTGTAAAAATGAATAAAAAAATATGCGCTGAAAATCTGGTTTGAATAAAACTATAAGAACATTTGTTTAAGATTTATAAATAGACATGTGATTTATAAATATTAATTAAAAAGTAATGCTTCGTTCAAACATGTATGATATCAATAGTTCTTATTAACTTTGCATATTATACACAGATGAATAGAAACGATATCGAAATATGATTCCTATTCACATGTACACTTGATAACGTTGAAAGAATAAAATTCGATTTTATTTTACTTATTTGTTAACTTGTTCCATATTTCGAGATTAAAACATTTCTATATTTCTTTCAATAAAAATTGCAACATTTGAAAAACAATTTTTCAAAGAATCTCAACACTGAATATATTATAACATCAAAAATTCTGCAATATAACTCAAACTACAAAATATATTTCTTAGCTACAAAAAATTGAAAATATTTGTATCAAACTTTGAATAATAAACTGAATGAAACTTAACTAACATTTATATATTACAATTTTACATTCATCTTCATTTTTTATAATAAAGTATCATTTGTATTAAAAATATTTGTAGATATTTCTCATATGATAATACAAGAAACTTGTACTGTTTTGCAAGGAATTTTGAAAATTTACATCGAAATTCGATTAATTTGAAATATATATTATTAATGAAATTATATACAACTATTTTGTTGAAAAACAAGCCTCTCAATTAAAATGCGCAAAATTAAATTTATAATAGTTTTCTGATATATATATATATATATATATATATATATATATATATGTAATTCTATATCGGCATTCCACATTATAAATAATGGATAAAACAAATAAAAGCACATATTATTTGATATTGCTAACATACATAATACAAATAATACGTATATTTTATGTAATGAAACTAATTATGATATTATTTATTGGAATTATGGGTAGAATTATTAAAACACGTCACTCAAATTTAGTTAATGTATTTTATATATTATGAGTACGCGGAAGATTACTCAAATATACAGAGTTCATGCTCTGCAGACAATACACAACGGAATGAGAAAAAAGCTTGTAAGAACTCTTTTTTTAAGTACATTGCATTTCTTTATATTTCTATGATTTACAATCTTTTATTATCTTAGTATCGGCAGAAATGCAATCCAAAAGAGAGTTACATCATAAACGATATTTCCCAAAAAACGTTTTCTTTCAAAATTATAAAAATTGCTTGCATTTTTATACTTTTTTATTTCACTTAAAAAACATTTCTAATAGAACTGAATAAACCATCATCTATCATGTTTCAGTACTTCCGTTAGTATACAAGAAAAAAGCGGAAATAACTTTTTATTAAAAATACAAGGGAGTATGTAGAAAAATTCCAATTAATAATCAAAATTTAATTAGACACATTATAGAAAAATCCCAAGTCCTAATTATTTTTGCATTCAAAATGTAATTTCATGTTTCGCAAACTGCAAAATTAATGACATAAAAAGTACCGGAAGACAGTTTCCATATGAATCTATTTTCTACGCTACATTTGCGTACAACATAATTCAATACAATTTCGTATGATTTGTTTCAAATTTGAAAGACAAATATAATTTGAAATGAATTTATTATATCCTTTGTAAGTGAAACGTGTGTATGTAAAACATATGTCTAAAAATGAATCAAATGTATATATAAAACATATATACTACACTAAAAAATTTTTTTCAATGTATACAGATAAAACAAAGTTTAACTTTGCACTCGTTGCTGTATAAATATTAGCCAATCAGATCGCAAGTAAAATGATGGAATGCTTTTTGTATTGACACAATTTTTGTACTCCTATAGGTGTTATTCATTTTTCATTACATTGTTTCACTCCAATTTGTTTTTCATTAAGTAAAATAATAATTACATAAATGTTAGTACATAAATGTTAAAATAAGTTCTTCATATATTAAAAATACAATTACATCGTAAGAATAATTAAATAATATTAAAATAATCCAAGAAAATTATATGAACGCTTAATGAAATTTAAAGACTAATTTCTTAATTAGTAAAAGAATTCAATTAAGTATGTTTTATGAGGGTTGAGGGTAAGTATAATTTTAACTTCAAAGATCAAAGATTTAATAAAAATGCATAAAGTTCGAAGCAAAATTTGAATGGCTTAAATAAAAAAATGAACATAAAATTGTGCTTATTGTTTATTGCTTTTACTAAAAAAAAAGTCATTTTGAGAGAAACGAAAAATTTCATTTATCAATTCTGTTATTAATAGTACTATTAAATGGCTTTTAAATAATAGCTTTTGATTTTTGTTTTTCATTTTTACTTTTAGTTTATGTTTTTCCTGTGTTCATTTAATAATGTTACTTTTTAATTAATTTGTAATTTTAATTAAAAATATATAAAAACAGTATGTTAGTTATTAGTAAATATTGTCAATTACACCGGCAAAGTTGCTATTTATTTTAAATACGTTTTTTGCATACAATTAATTACAATTTATCAAAGGATAAAACTTAAATCTATAGACAACCACTATTTTCTTAACAAGACTTTAATTGGGGTTAATGACATTCGGATTTAACATATACTTTTGGTTCATTAAAATGCGTTCAAACTTGATAGCGAAACAACTGGTCTAACTTATATATCAGTACGCTTACGAAATAACTGAAAGTAATCTTCAGTGTTTGTTCAAATGCCAAATCGTAATATTTTTTGCAAATAACTATAAACAAAATACCAAATCGACGAAAAGCTGCAAAGATATGTTTAATTAAGAATTATTTTATGTCAAATTCAATTATTTGATCAGTAATGAAGGGATTTTATAATCAGCTTTACACTTTCGGAAAAAACAACAAACAAAATTACATTGTTTAAAAGGTTAAAAAATAATATTTCACATTTTAAGGTATCATACAAAAAATGTAATTCAAATTTATTTCATGCTTTAAGAAAATAGCTAATAGAAAAATGCTTCAAGAAAAAAGCATTGATATCAGCACTAAAAAAAAGTTTGACATTCATTTTGCGTCATAAACGCAGTACATAAAAGAAGTAAAAAGTCATAATCTCAACCCTGAATTGTAAAAGTATATAATAATATTCAAACTCAGACAATTTAGTCGTACATTTATATGCCCTAGAAATGTGACGAAGAGCGATGACGCAAAAGCCGGCATAATATATTTCAACACCTAATTCCCGTAGTAATAACACGATTGCAAACAAGTTTATATACACTTATTCATAGAGTCATATGTTGAATCATGTAAAAAAGTACAACTAAAAAAAAAATGTACGTGATGTACGCTTATTTTTGCTTCCACGAAGAGATGCTGACTAAAACCTATTTTGTCGCTGATGAAACGACGATGAGACATTAGCAGACGATTAATCCGTGAATATGAATACAAAAGTAGCGTATAAGTATTGCATGTTTATGTAGATATAAAAGAATTGCAATAAATAGCATGCAAAGTAATGTCGATGCGTGACGTATTTGACACCCGCATCGAGACATTCTTTAGCTTGGAAAATAGCTGCGTGCAAAAGATAGTTGTATTATCGTAAATAATGATAATTTTGAACGTGTCAAAAAGGTCTTTAACGTTTGTTCTTTGTATCACGAAAAGTATGATTTATAAGAAAATTCTATCGTTTTGTATTCTATTTGCCCAATAGATATTTTGCTTTACGACAAAAACTTTAAATAAGTTAAATGTGATGAACGTTTTTATTTACAAAAAAATCACATTCCATAACATAATATTTTCTTGATAATAATATGTAATTTTGTACATTATCTTTATTTTTATTAGCGCTAAAACTGCTACTTTACATTTTGTAAAATTAGAAATGTACAAAATAGGAACTATGATCGTGTAAAGAGTATATCAACGAAAAAGGTATAAGAGGAAAATTTGAAATACTGTCATTTGAAGCTGTTTATTAGCTACAAATGACATAATAACATTGTTCGTTAGATAAGTAAACCAGATATAATATAAAATTGATGGTATTATTAAATATCAACATATGGTATAAAATTTTATATCATATCTTCTCTCTAAATCTGAATAAGTCAAAAGTCGTCCACTAATTGCAAAAAGTGAAAATTTAATTGTATTTTTCACTTAAAATAAGTGAAAATTTTCACTTTTTGGCGTAAGTGGACGACTTTGGACTTATTGTAAGTGAATATTCACTTATTTGAATTTAGAGAGTTGAAAAATATTAATTAAAATAAATTAATTAATATTTTTTAAGATATTAATTATAAAACATTATTTGCAATGATACCTGGGTAAACGCAAAAGAAGCAGCTTAGTATTTCGTTTATTTTCTTTTCCACTCGAATATTTTTGAAAAATAAATCATACTATTTGCATTGAACTTTTACATCCATATATACATACATATGGATATAATAAAATAAAAAATAAAAAATAGAAAATAAAAAATAGAAAATAAAAAATGTTCAAACATTCCAGATTAAATTATTAATAAATGTTTAAAACTAAAATAAAATATAAGTAAATGTGTTTTTTATAATACAATATTTATTAAATTGATACATTCTTAAAATATATATATTCATGATACAAAAAGATTCATGACTGACATTAAAAGTGTAGTTGATATTGGTGAAAAATTATAAAAATACATCCCTGTAAACACATATTGCCCAATAACTCCCCACAGCTGCGACTCAAGAATTGCCTAATTTTCACCCAATTTTTGAATTCATTAAGTTACCAAATATTGGCCAATATGAATGATTTATTGATATTTCTCTAAAAAAATAGTAAATTTTATATTATTCCACAGCAATATCTAATTTAGGTGTTAACCAAAGAATATTTCAACAATTAAATATGAAGTTCCTTTTATACATAATATTTACAAATTTTGTTTTACTGATTTTATAAAACTCTAATATTAACAGACAAATTTTTTTATTAGAATTTGACTCGAATGATATAATCCTGAGTCCATAAAGAAGGCGCTAAATTTGAAAATTGAATGGAAATTGTCAGAGTAAATATCAGTAAAACGCACACTTTACATTAACATTTTACAGTAATTGTAAAATGAAGCAAAAATTTTATTTCTAAAAAATAATATATTTTGTTTTACATTTTCAGCTATGTTTGTATAATTAAACATATAAACAAATGTAAAAAAACTTAATTTATTTAAAGTATAGAATTTGTGTCCCATATGATTTGTATTTAAAAGCTTATTTATTAAAATTATTTTCTTAATTTTAAGGGGACGGTACACCGATAAAAAAAGTTTTTTCTACCATTATCTGATTTTAATGAAACTTTGTCCTTAAGCATTGTTTTGGACGCTCTTTCGAATGATGCAATTTTTGGGGCCTTACGGGCCCTTAAAGTGGGACTTATGGTACCAAAAACTGAATTCTAAGCATTTTTTTACATTTTTCTCACCGTCATCTTGTAGAGCAACTTTTTTTATGTTAAAATCAACAAACATTAATATTTTTTAACGCTTGCTGATGGAGTAGATACATTTAGAATGAAATTGATGCCCAATTTGGAATGAAAATGGTCATTTAAATTTAGTCGATTTTCAACTGTTTTTTGATTTTGAGCGGTTTATAACCAAAGTGTCAAAATCAGAAGACAACTTTATCGACTGTATGTGCATATTTTCAAAATGCCGAAAGCTAAGAAAAGAGTTGCAAAAATATTGCAAAAACAAAATGAAAAAAATAACGATAAAGCAAAAGATCATCAATTTGATATTAATAATCAACACGATATGAATGAGTTTACTTCGAAGTAAAAATTATTTTATATGAAATATAAGATATTAGTAACTTTTTGCATCAAAAATAAGTTTTGCGTTTCTTTTTTTTTTATTATTATTATTATTATTGTTAGGTTTGACAATTTCAAAGTCCACGCATTGAATGAAAGAATTTCGAATCTAATATCCAATCTGAGCAATGAGATTTCGTTGGACCAAAATATTTCAAATTACATTATAATTAATGTTGATCAACTAAACGATTTGATCAAAGAAGTCCTTTGCCCCGTTTGCCACGAACCATGTTTGAAAATATCCTTATATGATAAAAATGAAGGTTTTATTAGAAATATCGCTCTACTGTGTGAAAATTGGGATACTGCAGGACTAAATCGCGAGAAAAAAACTGTTTTGACATCAAAACGCATCGATGAAAAACCAAAACGTTACTCAACCTTCGACAATTTACACGAGACTGTCCGACGAAAGCTTATTAGAACGATGTGCTGGTTGCAAGACTCAAAGTTCTAATGAATCGCTACATAACATAATTTGGCATAGATGTCCAAAAGAAAATTTTTGTCGGGAAAGACCGTGTCGAGATTGCGGCTGCCTTAGCGATTTGTGAATACAATTTTGGAGCAAAAGATACTATTACGATATTTCTAGAAGAATTGAATTTGAAAAGCGGCTTCTATACTCAAAAAATCGGACACGAAAGAGATTTTAGAAGATTGATACAAAATGATGTCAGAA